>SJXQ01003450.1:548175-615628 GCA_006408695.1 Aepyceros melampus
TGGGTTATATGCTTCTTTGTTTTCAATGTATGCCTAAGGTCAGGGCTTCCTTCATGATTGGTAACTATTCCACCTTTACTCAGAATAACTGAAGTAGATAATGGAAAATAATTAGTTTATAGATTTCCTACTGAATCTGAGTTTAAGCCAACATGACCCTGTGCTTTATGCAGGGAGGAAGGAAAATCCAGAGTGCGATTCTTGGGTGTATTATCTGATGTGAAAGGCAAAATTCCTGCTAAGAAAAAAATCAGAGAATAACACTGCTCCTAGGATCTTTAGCAACCAAGGATCTTTGTGAAGGGAAAGTACTTGTGAATATTAGTAACTTGTTACTTGCTCATATTTGTTATCTTATTCGTTATTAAAAGTTTTCCTCATTGTTCAAATACTACTTTTGCTACTAAATAAATAAAAATAATCTTTCCAGATGCTGGGAAAGATTGAAGGCAGGAGGAGAAGGGAACAACAGAAGATGAGGTGGTTGGACGGCATCACTGGCTCAATGGACATGACTGAGCAAACTCTAGGAGATACTGAAGGACAGGGAAGCCTGGTGTGCTGCAGTCCACAGGGTCACAAAGAGCTGAGCGTGACTAAGTGACTGAACAACTAAATCAAAACACACCTTAGGGATCAAATCATCTTACGTCTGTAATTGCTGACTACAAACTTGAGTAAATGGAGCCTCCTAAATATTTTTATAAAATCTCTATCAATTTCATTGAAAAACTTCACGAAATTCAAAAACAGATATCATGCTCATATGTGCATAAACACACAAGTAATCACAGTAGGATTCAAAATATACCTACCTTTAAGTGATCGAGAAATATTTATACTATAGTTTTGATTTCTCTTCCTTATTTACAAACTTGTTTTATGCATTTCCTGCATTTTGTACTTATACTGTACTTATGCGGTGCTTATACTGTCCTAGAGCTGTGTAATTCAGAAGGCAGTGTCAGACCAGCTGAGTCTACAGATTCTGGGTTATTGGTCACCTATGTTTGGTTGGCATATGTATCTTAGTGGAGCCCTTCAAAGTTGATAAGCTGATGTTTTCTGGCCTGAATTTTGTCTTAGAGTCAAGGTTCTATTGCTATGGCAGCAAGCCATCAGAAGCCCTTTTGTTAGCAACGTGGAGCCCCCCTCCTCCTCATCAAGAGCTCCCATGTCCATCCGGTTTTTAGTCCTGGGCAGCGAGCCTTTACTTCGTGATGTCTCAGTCTTTGAGTATTTTTGGAATATAAACACCCAGTGGTTTTGTCCTCAAGGGGGTGAAAGGGGAGTCTGGGCAGCACTGTTCTGTGGATGCTGCCTCCTGCATCAGCCCCCGAGGCATGGCTGGCCTTCTGCTGGCTGTTAAGTGTGGCTGCAGGGCGTGATCCCTCCTCTGGGCAGCCAAGAAAAATCTCCAACTTTCCTTGAGTTGTCGGACTTCAATTCAACTCTAGAAAGATCAGATAAAAGAAATAGAACATCTATGTCCTATCTATCTATATTTATTCTCCAGCCTACTTACTAAACATATTTTTTTTAATAAATATGCCCTTATTTTTGCTTTCCAGTGACCTTCCTGTGCTCGTCACACATTTTCATTGTTGAGTACTATTATGCATTGAGGCTTTTCATAGTCATATTGTCCCAATGGACTATAATCATCCATGCTGCTCAGATTATTGCAATGTGTACACCCCATTAAACTGCCTCCTTTGTCTTCCTGAGGCATTTTTGAAAGTCTCTTGCTTAAAGGCAGCAAGATGTTCCATACCCGTATTGATTTTTCTCTACTATTAGCTAAGCTTTTAGCCTCTGATTCCTATTAGTAGAGAATGGCACTAGGACTGCATCAGTCTTACCACCATGAATGTGGAGATAGGTAAACTACTGCTACTTTTGGCCACTGTAACAGACATGCTGGAAAATGCCTATTTTAAGATCATAAGTTATATTATTACCTGTTCCACCTTTTAAACTAATATGAATTGTAAACATTTATTTTCTATACCAGGCTCTCTTGGTCTATCAGCTCAAATTGTAATCTCTTCCTTTTCCAGTTCTTCACCTTGTAAGTTTTATTCATCACTGTCTTGGAGTTCTTTTCTTGACAAACATGAGATAGGATACAAGTGGAGATAGCTATGAAATACAGTAGAAAGATTAAACTTCTCATCTGTAAATGGAATGTGCTAATGAGGTTGAGAATTGAGATTTTTGTCCTCTGGGCGATGGACTAATCCTTGGAATTTTTATCAGTGATCTAAAGTAAAAGTGAAGTTGCTCAGTCATGTTCAACTCTTTGCGACCCCATGGACTGTAGCCCACAAGGTTCCTCTGTCCATGGAATTTTCCAGGCAAGAGTACTAGAGTGGATCGCCATTTCCTTCTCCAGGGGATCTTCCCGACCCAGGGATTGAACTCTGGTCTCCCACATTGCAGGTAGACAATTTGCCATCTGAGCCACCTGGGAAGCCCTTGGTCTAAGATAAAGATCACATTCTGAGGACATAAAGTGTAAGAACATAAAGTAAGCTTTGTTGGCCAGGTAGGACTAATCTTTGGGACCTTGAACTTTGAGGCTATTAATCAAGCTGAAAAATAAGTTTAAAAAAAAAAAAAAACCTTCTAGAAAGTCAGATCCTTGGGTTATAAAAATTAAATTATCCTTGTGAATCTTGCATAGTCAACGAAGTCTGTCTGCTACTCCTTGGCACTAATTTCTTCAGGCAACTGACTGCTTATCAGTTGTGGATCTCATATGGAGACTAAAGTGCAGGGAGGTATGCAAACCTCCGTAAAGAACAGAGTTTTCATAATTCATGTAGAAATTATTTTCTCCATAAAAAGTAAAAACCAATCAACTTTCTCTCCCCAAATTCTTTGGAAGGGGGAAAGAATTCATACAACAAAGGAATTTTGTCTCTAAACCCAGATCCTAAATCCTGATTTCATTTTGAGGTAAAAGTGTACACCTTGCTTCCTTTTACCTGATGTCTATTGTAGCAGGAAGTCTCTCTGCCTAAGTGTTTAAGTGAGTGCCAGGGATCCTGTCACTTTGAAATGAAAATAAACAGCTATGATAAATGGATGTTGTGGGTGACATTAATAAGACATTTGCAATCCTGCAGGAAGAGTCATCCTGGAAGATAAACAGGTACATAAATTGATTCTATTGTTGGGAACTTGAACTTCTGACACACAGAGCAGGTGCTCAATCTGTTTCGTAACTCCCTGCCAGAACTTCTTTGTCTCTCTGTTCCTCTGCCTGACCCCTGAAATAGAGAGGGGCCTCAAGGTTCAGTCTTTCAGTTCCTTGACCTCTGTATTTTTCTGTCAGTGAAATTTTCTTCACACTTGAAGTTATCTCTAGCGGAGATGATTTCACAGTCCAGCCAACCACCACCCCCATCCAGTCTTCATCTCCAGCTGAATGTCGGATGCCTTTATCCAGATGCCATGCCAGAAACTCAGACCACCTGCCTGCAGCAGGACTCACTGCGTCCTCTTTCAAACCCAGTTTATCTTTATTTTCTTCTTCTCTCTGAATATGAGCCATGTCATTTGTTTCACTAACCTTCCTTTTTTCACCCCAGACGTCCAGGAGATTCAGCCCCCAGGGTGTCTCTCTGCCATCGATATTTTTATTTCATCTTCTACTGACAAAACTGGACCTCAGGTTCCCAACATTCAACTGATTGTTAAAGCCTCTTAACTGATTTTCAGTCTCTCTCCACTACAATCCATCTTAAATATCACCGCAGCAAAAATCTTGCCGAAGATCACATCACTGATCACAGCGTTGCCCTAATCTGAAATCTTTCATGACTCCAGTTATGTCATGATATGTGGTCAGAGTCAGAGTCTTTACCCTGCCTTGCCGGGTTCCTGGGACAGCCCTGACTGGCTTATGCATCCTCTCGCTGCATTGCTGTAATATTAATCTCTGAACACACGCTTACTGTAATCTTTGGTTTGTATTTTGCCGCTTTCTTTATGCCCTCTTCTGTTTACACAGTGGAGTCCGGCACGTTGTTGGATTTGTTTGTTTATCTTGGCTTCGCCGGGTCCCCGTGCTGGCACGCAGGGTTTCACTGTGGCTCACGACCTTCTTTCTAGTTGTGGTGCTCGCACTCCAGAGCTCGGGGTCTGTAGTTCGTGGCTATCAGTCTTAGTTGCCTTTTAGCCTGTGGGGTCTTAGTTCCTTGACCAAGGATTGAGCCCTCAGCCCCAGTGCTGAAAAGCAGATTCTTTTTTCTTTTAGACTTTTTATTTTGTATTGGGGTATAACCAGTCAACAAACAATGTGATAGCTTCAGGTGAAGAATGAAGGGATTCAGCCATACGCACACATGTATCCGTTCTCCCCCGAACTCCTCTCCCATCCCGGCTGCCAAGTAACATTGAACAGAGTTCCATGTAGGAAAGTGGATTTTTAATCACTGGACCACCAGGCAAGTCCCTCCAACACAGTTTTTAAAGATTCGTAAGAAATGCTACTTTTCTATCAGCTGTTGCTTCATTCACCTCAACCAATACCAATACAACCTCCCCCCCTCCCCCACTTTAACTCTTACATTACTTTCCGGAGTTTTCCCTTCTGACTTGTGCCTGTACCTGGTGGTTGTGATGCTTTTTGTTATCTCCTAAACCCTCAAATCTTGATGTGCATATATGGGAAATGTTGAGATGGACACTCCTGGCATTGCATGCTGTTACAATCACATACATATTTGAGACCTTTTTCTTGGCCAGGCACTGTTCCAGGCATTGGAGTCATACTCAGTTCAGGCTTTTGAAAGGTTTATGTTCTAGAAGAGAGAGAAAGGTAAGAAATAAATTAACATGGGCTATGATTTGTACTAATGAGAAAAGCAAAAAAAATGATGTTCTAGGGAGTCTTGGGTATGAGATGTATATTGTTAGGGCGAGTTCCTCTGAGTTGGTGAAATTTCATCTGAGACCAGAAGAATGAGAAAAAGCCAGTGAGGTGGAGGATTGGGGGGAAGGGTTGTAAGCTGAGGATCAGCTTGTGAGGGGCCATCAGTCAGGAGTGAGCTTGGTATGCTTAAGGAAGTGATGGAAGGCCAGTGGGACAGAGGATCGCAGATGAAGTCGTGTGAAATGAGATTGAAGTACAAGATGGGAGTCAGATCGTACTGAGCCTTGTAGACTATAGTAGAGCCTTTTGGTTTTAATCTAAGCCTGATGAGAAAACACTAATATAAAGTGGAAACGTGCTCTGTGGACATGGAGTTTCAGTGACAAAGAAGAAGAAGCGAGCAAGGTGGTTTATTGTCCTAATGAGTTAACTCCAAACTGTTGTTTGGAAGCTCTGGGCTGGGTAAGCTGGGCTATGATGAAACCTCAAAGCTTCCCTCTACACTGTGATCTAGATAAAGAGTTAAGTTGCCATCTTGGCTTCTTTCCGCATTGGCCACAAACTTACCTTGGCCCTTTATATCTTATGAATCCTAGGGCAGGAAGGGGAGGGAAAGAATAAACTCAAAGATAAATAGCCCATGGATGCTCAAGAACTGACTACCAGGGACATAGAGAAGCTTTCAGAAAAGGGAAAGTCTATAAATACAGAAAATCCAACGAGTCTGGGCTCTGTGGACCCCACAGTGTTTACCTTTTTTGCTCATAGCACTGTAGCTTCTGTGATCACACCAGTGCCTCATGCTCTACCCATAAAGCCAACTGTGAACCTTGGTCTGTGTCCCAGGTCAGCACACCCTCTTAGGGATGGACAAAACCCTGTCTTGAACCCTTCAGTCAATTTTTTTTTATCCCTTTCTAGGAATGGTATGTATATAATATACACAAAACATACGACTGCTAAACTAAGTTAACTATTTTATAAGTCACTATTTTTAATCAAAGACTGAGAGGTAGTCACACTCTAAAGTTTTTGCTCTATTAGTTAAATTCTCTGTTGTCCTTTTCTGAGCCCAACGTAGTCTGTACCTTTTATTTTTTTTCCTAGAAGTGACTAACTCTGCTGTGTCACTCAGTGAAGTAAAACGCTTTCAAAACTTTAAAGGGTATAAACATTATTCAGAAACTTCTCTGATCTTATCAGAATTTTTCAAACTACTTATTTTGAGTCTCATGAGAGCTCATTCTGTTTGCTAAGTAGTGAAGTAAGATTATTGACTTATTGATGAACAGTGATACTTACTATATAATTTTTCCCAGATTAAAAAATAAGTTGTTTTAGCCATCATGGCCTTAAAGTGAGGAGTAGTTAGTGAATCAAAGTATCATCTGACATAGCATAAGTTTACGTGCTTCAGCTGTATTCTATTTCCTGTGCTCGATTTAGAAATGAGTGAGAACAGTCTATGGCTCTATAAGGCCACAGTCTAAACTCCAGTAAAATCTCAGGGAGGGATTTTGAGGATTATCATCCAAAGCTTACATTCCCTCTGAAGAGTTGGCACCACATGGTGATCTAGCTTCCCTTGGAAATCCTCAGTGTCAATGACCTTGTTATCATCCATAGCAATCGATGTATCTCTGGGGAGCTCATGCTTATTAGCAGGTGAAAATCTGTGTCTCTGTGAGCTTACCCAGGGAATCTCATGCTAACTCAGGAAATCAAATCCACATGCCTACAGAGACGTGGAGATGGTACACATGAGTTTAAGCAATTTTAAGGTATTAAAATTAAGAATCTCAGCTGTTAAAGTAAGTGGCGCCTGGTATGTGGCTACAATATAGTGAATATAATAGAGAGTGGTGGTGCCTGTGGTAAACCCAGGGCATGCCACTCTTCAGCTCTCATTATTTATTTTTTCTGAGAAATGTGGGCAAATATTTTTATGTTTTTTCAAGTAAGCCAGAATGTGGGTTTCTTATGTGGCATTGTCTGACTTTTAAATCGGCAACCAATTCAAAGCCTTGAAGACAGTCTGTGGGTCAGCCTTCGAGAGGGCAGCCACACATCCACAGCTGGATTTGGCCCATGGCCATGAAATTTCAGCTTTTGTTTTGAGCCTCAAAGCTGCAAGCAAAGAATACAAGTTTTCTTTCACTTGACATCCCAATAGCCAATCACTGTCATTCATTGCCACAATCTTCTCCATAATTGCTCCTTCATTTAAGAAGCACTTCAGCCAAACTCACAGGATATTCTTGATCTAATCCATAAGCCTACCAGTAAATAATTGTGGTTAGGTGACATCCGTACAAGAATTATGAAAAAACTCAAATACTATGCTTGGAAAACGTTTGCCAGACTGTTTCTTAACTACGTAAAATGTTATTCTCCCAGAAACCTCAGAGCACCACTATAAATCCAAATCTGGTTGAATAATATCAGGTTGACAGGGAAAATATTTGGGGAATGGTTTTATCAAATCATCCACCAATTCTACATATGACTTTAATTTTGTTTTTCTGTACTGACAGATACATACTCTTTCCTTTCCTCCTTAGCTCTTACCATGCCCTCTCTTCATCTCTGAAAGATAGGAACTTGTCTTTAAAGAAAGATTTTTAATTTGTAGTTAGGAGTATTCTCTTGTATTCTCTGGGTTTACTCTCTTGGTAGGAGTCAAGATCCTCTTGGACAAGTCAGTCTCCAGAATCCTGTTTCAAAGTACAAAGAACAATCCCATGGACCCATGGGGTGCAAGAATACCTTTTTAAAATTTTTAATTAAAAAAAACTTTATTGGAGTACAATTGATTTACAACATTGTGTTAATGTCACATGTACAGCAAAGTGATTCAGATACACACACACACACACACACACACACACACACGTATATTCATTCTCTTTTAGATTCTTTTCTCATATAGTTATTGCAGAATATTGAGTATAGTTCCCTGTGTTATATAGTGGTCTTTGTTGGTTACCTATGTTTTATTTATTAAAAATTGTTTTACTTATTTGACTGCTTTGGGTCTCCATTCCAGCATGAGGGAATCATTAGTTCTGGCATGTGGGATTCTAGTCTCACGACCAGGGATCAGACTCAGCCTCCTTGCATTGGGAGTGTGGAGTCTTAGCCACTGGCCACCAGGGAAATCTCAGCTTTCTGTCTTAACAAATGTGTAAGGTTGCTGTCTCCAGCACACTCTGCATATCTTCTTCTCTGCCTTACTTCTTCCTGCTTTCTGAACTGGATCTAACTTCCTGGGATGTATCAGAAGCTTTATTCTCAATGCAGGATAGGAGTTAATCTTGCTTTTCTGACCCCCGTTACTGGTGAGCTTGAAAAGATGCCTACCAAACCCATCCTTTACTATAATTTCTTCACTTTGGGTCTACTCTTATCTATTCTCCTTTCACTCCTGGAGATGCTCTCTAAATTGTACAAATTTCCCAGTCATAGCCCTGCTACCTTGCCCAATCTCACATATAGAGGGTGGCATGGATTCTGGATTCAAGCCTCTTAGGGCCCTGGAATTTGGTCCTCTGGCTTTGGCTGCACCCAGTCTCTTTCTTCGCTTTCCCTTATGCTCTTCAGTTAAGTCCAGCAATGGTCTGGGGAAAAATCTGAACCAGTTATAACAGTGTAATATAACGGGTCGCCTTCTGCAAACAAAAATTTTATGACTACTAAATGTTAGGGACCAATAAACATAGCATACAGCCAGTCCTGCATCTGTAAAATACACTAACACGTAATTAGGGAGAAATGAGTAGAGGTTTGTTTTATGTTTAGAAATTCCAAATATCTCTTAGCAAAATCCATTTTTAAAACAATATGTGTTTTAAAAGCTGCACAAATAATTTTAATATGGTCTTATCTTTAAAGCACTTTCTCAGCGCTCATTTTCCCAGTGTGCTTTGAAGTGTGTATCATTACCAGAGGTGTGTGTCAGACTGGGTTATTTTTAAAACAAATTAGTGAATAAGCATTCTGTTTTTACCTTAATAGTTAAACCGAATTTGGGGAGTAACAAGTAAAACTACAGAATCAAGGCAATTCGAGTTTTATTTTTGGGGTTGGGATAGAGTAGGTTTGTATAGACATTTCATAATGGTTTGGGCAATGCCCATTTCTTTTCTGTTGTATATTCCTACAGAGTGACCCCCTAGAGCAGAGATGCTCAATCATCAGCAGAAATTTTGGTCTTCATGGGAGATTGGCAATGTCTGGGGACATGTTTTTAAAGTTTATTTATTTATTTGCTTCTCTGTTTACTTAGAAGTACAGTTGCTGTATAATGTTATTTAAGTTAAGATGTACAGTATAGTGATTCACAATTTTAAAGGTTATAGTCCATTTGTGGTTATTATAAAATATTGATTATATTTCTCGTGTTATGCGGTACAAACCTGTCGCTTATTTTAAACCTGTTTATGCCTCCTAATCACCCGTCCCTGTTTTGCCTCCTGCTGGGTGGTAGCCAGTAGTTTGTTCTCTGTATGTGTGAGTATGCTTCTTCTTTGCTATATTCACTAGCTCATTGTATTTTTTATATTCCTATATAAGAGATATCAGACAGTATTTGTCTTTGTCTTTCTAACTTATTCCACTTAGCACAATACCTATCTTTTTGGTTGTCCTGATGGAGAAGAGCGGGAAAAGTAAGGTACTGGTTTCTAGTGGAGAGAGGCCAGGAATGCTTCTAAATATCCTACAGTGCCCCAGAGTGACCCCTTCAACAAAGAGGACCTAGTCCGAGATGTCAGAAAACACCAAGGTTGAGGAGCCATGCCCCAGAGAAAAACGCTGTTATTTGCCATTTCTTCAGGCTGTCTGCCCCCACCCCTCCCAAACCCAAGACTAGTGCGAACATCTTACTAACTTCAGGTCATTTCCGTTAAAGGGGATTTTTCTTAGGCTTTCGTCAGCCTCGCTACATATTGGCCATGCGTGTGATGCTGTCTCCATAATGAAACAGAGGTGCTCATTGAGATCCTCAATCAAAACACGGGTAGTCAGTACAGGACATTGTGATTTGAAACCCAACTGACTGTAGCTGCCTTTCCTGCTCACAGAAGGGGGGCCGGAGAATAGAAAACGACTGGTTAACTCATCCCTGGGAAAGTAAATCCTGATAAGACTTCTTCCTTTCACAGAAAGACGTTGAGGAAAGAACCCAGTGGGCCTGCAGCTGTGAAGCCTGTCAGTCCCAGGTTTCTGAAAGTGAGGACCAAATGGCCCTTTTGTTTATCTAAAGACATCAGCGAATGTCAATGAGCATTGGGGTTTGCACAGGGAGGCCTGAGAGAGGTTACCTTGTTCAGTGGAATAGAAGAGGGGTTGGCTTTCTGGTTGAAGGAACTCAAATCTGAGAGACCAGGAAACTAAGAAAACTAGACAACATGTAGAGAGTCGAGAGGAGGAGGAAGAGCACCGAGCAAATAGTATCAGATCAGAAAAGGCTGAGAAGAGAGACTTGTGGGAGATTCCTTCCAGAGGTGGGGACTCTATATAGCTTTACAGAGATGGTGCATCTAACAGCCAGCCCAGGTTATCTGTCTTTTTGTGATGTAAACACACACACACCCAGAGCTTTTGTGAGTAGGTTTTTGCAATGTCACTGTAAGAGGGATAACTCCCATAGCTGAATGAATCAGTGTACCATGCCAAGAAACACACCCACCTGGGAACATCAGCCATCACGAGACACGAGCTAAGAACCCAGAGCTCAATGTAGGAAGTGAAACTGTAAGTCCTGGAAAACTTGCAGAAATCTGGGGAAAGGCAAATGAATTACTATGGAACAGAGGGTAGGAGATACAAGTACATTTTATTTAAATCTCAAAGGATGAGGTTACTTTAAGTGGATCTGGAGAGCATCATGTATTAGAAGATGCCTGGTTTCCAGTAACAGAAATGTGTATCAAACTGGCTTAAGCAACAAAGGGATTTATTGGCCTTGATAAGTGGGATAGCCCAGAGTCGGCCGCATGGGGGACTGTGGAGCTGAGAGGTACCACCCACCATGGGGGCTTTGACTGTCTCCGTGCTGGGTCTTTCCTCTCTGCTATAAAGGCGTCCCTCTTAAGACTGTTCTCATGGGGCAGCAGAGGTGGCTCCTGCTGACTCCAGGCCTGCAGGCAATTTTGGAGTCTCCTGCCCCAGAAGGAGAAGGGCTGTCTTCCTGGGTCGGTGCCTGTATCTAGAGGGTGGCGTAGTTTGGCCCTGCTGTGTCATGCACTTACGCTCTTGCCTGGGGAGTCAGTGTTGTGTGATTGGTAGGCTCACCAGGTTAGGGGGACGTTTCTCCATAGGAAAAATTACTAAGGAGACAAAAATGTAATGAATATGCACTGACACAAATTCATCTCTGGCAGCAGAAGGGCTGAGCTGAGCAGCACAGGGAGGTGGGGACATCGTCCCCATCCTTCCCAGCCCAAGCTTTGGCTTTCTTAGCCTCTTATCATCACTTGAGCAGGAGTGGAGGCCTCTTCTCTGACCTGCCCCCCTTTCCCCATCCCCTGATACACTGGGGGAGAGAAAGGGGAGTGAAGCCCCTTGGGAGCAAAGGCCTCCTCGTTTCGGGGAACTGGCCTGACCCTGGCAGGGGGCAAGTTTTCACCGTCCCTCCCTCCTGTGCTCTCTCCTCTCGTCTCCTCTTGTTTTTGCCTTTCTCCCTCGCCCTTTCTCTCTTTTGAACTGTCTTTGGTATCAATATCAAGAAAATTATGGCCTCAGAAAATGAGTTGGGAGATGTGTCCTCTCTTTTCTGGAAAAAAGAGGTGATGTAAAATTGTTGTTAATTCTTTGTTTAGTAGAATTCTGTCCCTGAAGAGTTCTTATTAAGGAACTTGTAAATGACAGTTCCTTTGCTTTGATGGTCACAGATCTATTCAGATTGTCTACTGACTATTAGTTGAAGTTTTGTCATTAGCGGTTTTCAAGCAGTTGATTCGTTTCTTCTAATTGTCAAACTTATGAGCATAAAGCTGTTCGGTCATTCACGTCGTTGCTTAGTCATGTCCGACTCTTTGTGACACCATGGACTGTAGCTTGCCAGGCTCCTCTGTCCATGGAATTTTCTGGGCAAGAAAATTGGAATGGGTCGCCATCTTTCCAACCCAGGGGTCAAACCTGCACCTCTTGCAGGCAGCTTCTTTACCATTAGCACCACCTGGGAAGTCCAGACTTGTTTGTAATTTTTATTTATTAACTTTTAAATGATGCAGGATCAGTAGCTATTTTCCTTAATTCATTCCTGATATTGATGATTTGTGCCTTATCTCTGTTTAAAGGAAAGAAAGCTTTTTTATTCTTTGTAAATGTTTCTCAGTTTTATTATTTTTTCCTGAAGAACCAGCTTTTTGTTGTTGATTTTTTTATTGTTTTACTGTTTTGTTTCACTGAATTTTATTCTTACCTTCATAATTTTTTTCTTTCTTCTGGCTGTGAACTTATTTCATATTTCTTTTTCTAATTTTTTGAGGTAGAAGACTTAGTTTATTGATTTAAGATTTTCCTTTATGTCTGTTGTAAGTATGTAGCAATATATGTGTCCCTCTCTGCACTGCATTATTTGAAACCCATAAAATGCATGTTTTGTCCTGTTTTTATTTAGTTTCATGTATTTTTTCACTTTTTGAGACTTTTTCTTTGACTCATGGATTTTCCGTGAGTTTATTTTTCATGAATTTAGGGATGTACTGTTGCCATCCTGTATTGATTTCTAGTTTGATTGCTTTACATTCAGCAAACACTTTCTGCATAATTTCAATTCTTTAAAATTTTTTGAGGTTGTTTATGACCCCGGTATGGCTTATCTTAGTGAAGGATCTATGTGCACTTGAAAAAAAAAGTATTTTCTCTTACTGTTGGATGGAATGTTCTATTGATTCTGTTAGTTAATTGTGCTATTTTGATATTCTGTAAACGTGCTGAGTTTCTGCCTAGAAATTCTCTCTTACTAACAGAAGACACTGGACAGTTTTTCCAGTAAAAAAAAAAAATACATAAATGAAGATGCATTCAAATGATTGCACACAATTTCAAGAGTTCTCTAGACTTACTTCCATTGCTCTTCTAAGAACAATAGTCTCTATTTAAAATCTCTGGTCTTGATAGAGATTTTCAGTCTTTTCCATATAATGAGTAACAGAGATTGTCTGATAAAATCTTGAAATAGAGCAAAAATTATGAAGGGGAAGAGGACTTAATCACAGATGAGATGATGTTAATAATTTCCATCCTTCACAATTTTGCCCAGCCTTGAACATCACTGCTTTAATATTAATAACAGTAGAGGGGTTCTGTGTAAATAGGAATTGCGATCATCATAAACATCCCTCTGAATGTTAGGACACCATTCAGGCGCCTTAGGTCATGTACCACACACCAATCATCATCATAATGTAGCAGGTACAGAGTATATGTCCAGAGTCAGTGTATGTCAGCTCCACTGAGGTTAATAAATGTCATATAGGCCAACGAATATGTGGTGAGGAGATGAAGATGAGGCCTGTATCAGTTAGCTATGGCTGCGTAACAAACACTCTACACCTTAAGAGCATAAAACCAAAAATATTTGTTATTGAGTACGAGTCTTTGGTTCAGCTGAATGGTTCTTCTCATCTCAGATGAATCAGGCCGTGTGTCTGAGGTGAGTTCCATGTTGGGTCAGCCATTCTGTGGACAGCGACTGGCTTCTGTCCCTTATTGGAGGAGCTGGTTCATGCTGTCTGGTCACTGATGGTGCTCTCGGCCGGGACAATGAGGGTCTTTCCATATGGTCCCTTTCTATGACAGTGGTGGAGATCGGAGCTGGAGAGGCTGATATGTGAAGGGCCTGAGGCCTGTGCCTGAGATGGACACACCTCTCTCTTGCCATGTTTTACTGTATAAAGCAAGTCCGGACTGAAGGAGTAAGGAAATGCATTCCCCTCTCAGTGGGAGGAGCTGCAGAGCCACCTTGCAGCGGGAGGGGACGCAGCATGGCTGTGCACTGGCTCATGACTGCAGTCAGTCTCCCCGATTCCTATTGGGAAGCATATTAGGAAGCAGTTTGCTTTTCAATAACTGGAGCTTGCTTTAGAAAAATTTCCGCTACTAAAAACTGTAAATGTCTCTGTGAGATTTTTCTCTGTGTCTTAAGTAAATTGGGTGCTATTTTCTTTACTGTAGGTGAATTGTTGTCATTATATACTCCTAGAAATGAGATTACAAAAGAGAGAGGGAGGGAGGGAGAGAGAAAAGACTCAGAGAGAGGGAAGGAATGAGAGAAGGCGGGAGCGAGGGAGAGAAAGAGAGAAAAGCCTTGTGTTAGAAAATCCAGACTTTCTGGATTTCCAGGGCACTCATAATAGCTATTAATTCTGTTAGGCAGACTAGGCCCCTACTTGTTATTTCCAGATAATCCTTTCAAATGTGTGACTTTGTTGGAAGGCATTGCAGTTATTATTGAGCATTGATAGACTCCTTTATGTTTGCAAAGTGCTTTACATTCTCCTTTATTTTTATTTTTCTAGGAGTAGTTTGGCATTTTTACTTTTTGTTTTATAGCAGAGTAAGGGTGGTCACACTCTCTTCTTATTATCTTCAATATTATCCTAGAGCCAGAAGGCCCTTTGAGAAGTCATGTGATAGAAAAAATTGTTGGAGGCTTTCCCTTTGGACTCCCCAGGAGAAAAGGTTCTGGAGACTCTGGAATGTTCTTTAGCATCCCTGTTTCAATATTTTGTCACTGTGGCAGATCAGTTCTCTTCTTGTGCAACCCTACCACCTGCCACTTGTTTTGTATACATATTTATTTTATTTACTGGGCTGCGTCTTAGTTGCAGTAGGTAGGATCTTCATTGCGGCGGGCAGGCTCTCTAGTGTGGTGAGCAGGCTTAGCTGCTTTGTGGCATGTGGGGTTTGTTCCCTGACCAGGTATTGAACCCATGTCCCCTGCATTCCATGACAGACGCTCTACCACTGGACCACCAGATAAGTCCCCCAGCCATCTGTTCCTGTTCAGTCTTACAAGCGTGTAGAAGGCAATGGCCAGCATCTTCTGAAGACCACCATTTACACAACCAATAGAGTTGGGAGGGGGCGTTCTCCTTGGGGAAGGAAAATTTTTCTGAAGTTCTTGATTTCTAGGGATAGTTCCTTAATGCAAAAGTCAATCTAAGAGGCAGAGCAAAGCAGTGTATCTAGGCCAGATAAATCAGCTTGAAAAACCAGTGTTCATTCAACTATTTACTCAATCAATCAGATATCTTCTGGGCGTCATGTGCTGTTCTGGGCCTTGAGGTGATAAATGGGAAGCATTCCCTGCCCTCAAGAGCTCACATTCCAGTCTAGGAGAAACAGCCTTGTAAATAGATAAATTACTACCGTCTGTCACAAGTAAACAGGTGATTATTATACATCCCATCACCTTTGTTGTTTTTAATGGGATGATTTGGAACAGAGAGGGGTTTCAGAGACCCTGAGCAAATTCCAACTTGCCATTTGCTGTGGTAAGATGTCCCAGATCTTCCAGGACATGCGGCTCTTGTCTGCTCTTTCTGCCACATCTGTTGCATTCCAATTCCTCTAGGTTAGGACATAATACTAGATTTTGGAAGTTTTTCCACAGCAAAGTATAAAACTATCACAGGTTGGTTTGTTTTTTTTTTTGAAAAAAAATCTCATACTATTTTAAGAACATTCAGTTCAGTCGCTCAGTCGTGTCTGACTCTTTGTGACCCCATGAATCGCAGCATGCCAGGCCTCCCTGTCCATCACCAACCCCCAGAGTTCACCCAAACTCACGTCCATCAAGTCGGTGATGCCATCCAGTCATCTATCCTGTCGTGCCCTTCTCCTCCTGCCCCCAATCCCTCCCAGCATCAGGGTCTTTTCCAGTGAGCCAACTCTTCATATGAGGTGGCCAAAGTATTGGAGTTTCAGCCTCAGCATCAGTCCTTCCAATGAACACCCAGGACTGGTCTCCTTTAGAATGGACAGGTTGTAACTCGTTGCAGTCCAAGGGACTCTTAAGAGTCTTCTCCAACACCACAGTTCAAAAGCATCAATTCTTCAGCACTCAGCTTTCTTCACAGTCCAACTCTCATCCATACATGACCACTGGAAAAACCATAGCCTTGACTAGACGGACCTTTGTTGGCAAAGTAATGTCTCTGCTTTTGAATGTGCTATCTAGGTTGATCATAACTTTCCTTCCAAGGAGTAAGCATCTTTTAATTTCATGGCTACAATCACCATCTGCAGTGATTTTGGAGCCCAGAAAAATAAAGTCTGACACTATTTCCACTGTCTCTCCTTCTATTTCCCATGAAGTGATGGGGTCAGATGCCATGATATTTGTTTTCTGAATGTTGAGCTTTAAGCCAACTTTTTCACTCTCCTCTTTCACTTTCATCAAGAGGCTTGTTTGTTCCTCTTCACTTTCTGCCATAAGGGTGGTGTCATCTGCACATCTGAGGTTACTGATATTTCTCCCAGCGATCTTGATTCCAGCTTGTGCTTCTTCCAGCCCAGCATTTCTCATGATGTACTCTGCATAGAAGTTAAATAAGCAGAGTGACAATATGCAGCCTTGACGTCTTCCTTTTCCTATTTGGACCCAGTCTGTTGCTCCATGTCCAGTTTTCCTATTTGGACCCAGTCTGTTGCTCCATGTCCAGTTCTGACTGTTGGTTCCTGACCTGCACATAGGTTTCTCAGGAGGCAGCTCGGGTGGTCTGGTACTCCCATCTCTCTCAGAATTTCCCACAGTTTACTGTGATCCACACAGCACTCATATTATTTTAAGAACATACTATTGTACATTCTATCACACTGTTTTAAGCTTACTTTTGAGGAATGACATCAAAAGTTTGAGAAATCATAAATCAGCTTTCCACTGAGAAAAGAAAATGGACATCTTGGTATTCACTCAGGCAGTTGACAGGGGAGTCAGGTGATTTATTTGCATAATTGAGATTCAGATGGAGGAGTTTGGATGAATGGCTCAGCTTTCCTGTGAAGGTTTTGTGATGCTCTGGAGGACCACAGAAAGCCTGCCATCAAGACAGTACTTGAAACAACAAAATGATGTTGTCAGAGATGAAGTCAAATCATTCCTCAAATTCCCCAACTGCATAAGAAAACTCTGCACATAAAGTATCACAAGAATGTAAAGTATAGATGGTCCCTGACCATGATCAGATATACTTGGTATTGGCATCTTTGTCAAACAAAGGGAAGATTTGTCGAGGAAAGTTTGTACTTTGGGATGAATCCAGGTGGAGAGCAGGAACCCCTCAGGGTAGACTCTCCATCACTTAGCAGAGAAATGTACTTTTTGAGATGCTTAGTCACTGGGACTAAAGTCTGTGCTGATTGGAGACCCTGTTTTGGGAGGGTCTCAGACCCTGTTTAATGTAGAACAGAGAGCGATAGGGTGCATAGAAAGAGTGGCATCTGGGATTTACATGCTGCGATTAAGAGTTAGATTACGGAAAGTAAGTCTCTCTGTTGTGTCTGGCTCTTTGTGACCCCGTGGGCTGTGTAGTCCATGAAATTCTCCAGGCGAGAATACTGGAGTAGGTAGCTGTTCCCTTCTCCCAGGAATCTTCCCAACCCAGGGATCAAACCCAGGTCTCCCACATTGCAGGCGGATTCTTTAGCAGCTGAGCCACCAGGGAAGCCCTAGATTACTGAAGGTCTCGGGTATCCTCAGTCTCCTGAGGCAGTGTGGGCCTCATGCTTATGGGCCTGTCCTAGAGAGATGGACGCGATGTCTTCAATGAGTGGATTAGTCAGGATAGGCTAGGTGGTACACTGTAGCAATCATCTTTCAACCTCAAGGATTTAGTGCAAGGAAATGTTATTTTCCTGTTTGCATTTTTAAATTACTTTTTATTGGACTATAGTTGCTTTACAATGTTGTGTTAGTTTCTACTGCACAGCAGACTGAGTTGTCTGTACGTATCCATCCTCCTTTTTTGGATTCCCTTCCCATTCAGGTCACTACAGAACATTTAGTAGAGTTCCCTGTGCTAGACAGTAGGTTCTCATCCGTTATCTGTTTAACACGTAGGCTCAATAGTGTATATATGTCAATCCCAGTCTCCCAGTTCCTCTCATCCTCCTCCCTCCTTGGTATCCACATATTTGCTCTCTGTGTCTGTGTCTCTATTTCTGCTTTGCAAATAAGATCATCTATACCATTTTTCTGGGCTTCCCTGGTGGTGCAGTGGTAAAGAATCCACCCGCCAATGCAGGAGACACAGGTTCAATCCCTGGGTTGGAAGATCCCCTGAAGAAGGAAATGGAAACCTACTTCAGTATCCTTGCCTGGGAAATCCCATGAGCAGAGGAGCCTGGTGGGCTACAGCCCATGGAATTGCAGAGTTGGACACCACTTAGCAACTAAAAACAACAACAAAAAAAGTAATTTTTCTAGATTCCACATATATGTGTTAATATAAAATATTTGTCTTTCTCTTTCTGACTTATTTCACTCTGGATGGCAATCTCTAGGTCCATCCACACCTCTGCAAATGACCCAGTTTCATTCCTTTTTATGGCTGAGTAATATTCCATTGCCATTCCTTTGCTCTTTGGTCCATTAGGAAATCAGGTAGTGACTTTAAGGCTGTTCTGTGGGAATCTTTCCAATCCACTAAAGAGGCTTAACATGAAGAAATTAAATTTAGCAGAGCTGCAAAAATATGTTTTTGTGCTGGCTTCTGCTTTGGCAGTCTGAGCACTGGATATAGAAGGTGCTTTTGGTTACCATCCAAAAGAGAAGGCACGTTCATTTTGGCAAGATTTTCCATTCTAGTATTTTAACTGAATGAGGCTGGGAAATAGAAAACTGTTTCATTTATCACATTTAGTGATAATTAAAGAGGATATTTCATCTTTTCCTGGAAAAAGTTAAAAATAAAATTATGAGAGATTGAAATTCATACACGCAAAGCATGTTACTATAGGAAAATGGCTTGCTTCAAGTAGCACTCATTGACTCAGATTCTGCCAAGCATGAATAGTTCATCATCATTTAAGGATATTGGAAACCCAGAATATTTTCGCTGTGTTGTAGTGGCTAATTTGGCCTGGTGCCTATGACATAAACCACACAGCGCCTTGATTTGTGTGCGCTGGAACAATTGAAACATGTTTTTTATGTTTTTGTATTAGACTGAAGAGCTTGTTCTCACTCTCAGCATCTTTGTGAACATTGTTGCCCTGCCGTGGAGGGGGGCAGAGTTCCCTGACTTCAGTTCTATTAATGTTGACCCGTCTCCTTGGCTGCGGCCCTGCCCTGTGAATGGGATCATGTGAAATGCCCTGTGAAAACTCATCATGGGCTTGACTTACTAGAGGCCAGTGACACGCCCTCACTGACCCAGTTTGGCACCCACAATATCTCCAGATTTTCCCAAGTTTCCCTTGGGTGTTCTTCCCCCCCAAGTTCAGAATGGGTACCAACTGAGTTGAAGTTAGCCAACCAATACATTTTAAATTTTTATTTAAAAATTTTTATTTTATATTATAGTTGATTTGCAATGCTGTGTTTATCTCAGGTATATAACAAAGTGATTTTAATTATACATGTACATGTATCTATTTTTTTAAGACAACATATTAAAAATCAGAGCCATCACTTTGCTGACAAAGGTCTATATAGTCAAAGCTATGGTTTTTCCAGTAGTTATGTATTGATGGGAGTGTTGGACCATAAAGAAGGCCGAATGCAGAAGAATTCATGCTTTTGAGCTGTGGCTCTGGAAAAGATCTTGAGAGTCTCTTGGACTATAAGGAGATCAAACCAGTCAATCCTAAAGAAAGTCAACTCTGAATATTCACTGGAAGGACTGATACTGAAACTGACAGTCCAATATTTTGACCACCTGATGTGAAAAGCCGGCTCACTGGAAACAACCTTGATGCTGGGAAAGATTGAAGGCAAGAGGAGAAGGGGGTGGCAGACGGTTAGATAGCATCACTGACTCAATGGAAAAGAGTTTGAGCAAACTCCAGGAGACAGTAAAGGACAGGGAAGCCTGGCATGCTGCAATCTGTGGGGTCACAAAGAGTCGGACGTGACTTAACAACTGGAACAACAACTTTCTTTTTCAAATCTTCTCTCCATTTATGTTATTACAGAATATTGAGTCCCCGTGCTATCCAGTGGGTCCTTTTTGATTATCTATTTTATATATAGAAGTGTATATATGTTAATACTAAACTCCTAATTTATCTCTCCCCTTCTTTCCCCTTTGGTAACATGAGTTTGTTCTCTATGTCTGCGAGTCTACTTCTGTTGTATAAATAAGTTCGTTTGTATCATTTTGTTAGGCTCCACATGTAAGTGATATCTTATGAGATTTGTCTTTCTCTGACTGACTTAGTGTGATCATATCTAGGTCCAGCCATGTTGCTGCAGAGAGCATCATTTCATTCTTTTTAGGGCTGAGTAATATTCCACTATATATATAAATTAACTAATTAATTTATATGTACCACATCTTCTTTGTCCAGTCCTCTGTTGATGGACTTTCAGGTTTCCATGTCTATTGTTTCCATGTCCTGGATATGAACATTGGAGTGCATATATCTTTTCAAATTAGAATTTTATGGAGACAAATGCCCATGAGTGGGATTGCTGGATTATATGGCAGCTCTATTTTTAGTTTTTTATGGAACCTCCATACTGTTCTCCATAGTGAAGGTAGCCAGTATTTAACCAACTGAAGTTTTAGAAAATGAGATTCTCAATGGTAGAGAACAGTTGGAATGGCTAATTATAACTACACGACCAGTTCCTTTTTAAAGACTACCTTCAGCTTCCCAATTCCGTGTAGCAGTTGTTTGCAGCGAGGGTCATGGATTTCCCGTGACGTCACAGCTGGAAAGGCACTGAGATGTCATCTGTTGTAACCCCTTGGAGAGATGAGGAAACTGAAGCTCAGGTTGGAGTGGTCCCTTGACAGCAGCAGCGTGAGGTAAATGGTGCTGTCTTTCTAATACGCTTTGGAAGATTGGTTAGACCTGATGACTTTCTCTCCTGTGCAATTTTACGCAGATAATAGTTTACAGAAACAAGGCCACAGTGCATTGGGATAATTTGACACCACACTTCAAGAGGCTCCAGAGGAGAAGAAACGGGGCAAACCAAGGGAGTTTTCATCAAAGGTCTCTGCGTACCTCTGCTTAATCTGGGTCTAAGACCTGTGGTCAGCAGGACAGAATCCCGCCTACTGAGATTTTGAATTTATTTGCCCCATGCAGGTTTTTCCAAGGAAGCAGGAATGTGGTTCAGGTTACTAATACGGCTTTTTATGAAGTGTTTAGCAGACACTATATTATTACGCATTTGCTGTGTACTTTTAAACTTCAGAGCTACAGTGTTATGATGTTGAGCTGAGGGGAAATGGACCCAGAAAGATGGTTTTTCAGCAGAAATAGAGGTAACATCTCAGAGGTAAATACATGCTTGGTACAGTCACATTCGGGATAAAAGCATTGAATCATAGAATCAAGAAGTGGAAGTCCCCATTGTAGCATTTGGATCAGGGAGGGCAAAGATACAGCATTCACACGGTCGCTTCCCCTTCTCATGCGGGGACAATTATTAACCAGTCATGACATACTTGATGGGTACAGGCTTGTCATCTTTCTCAAGACAACACTCCAGGGAGTCACTTCCAATGCATAGGATATAGATCTATGGTTTAAACACACTTTTCACCTTAAATCTTCCAGTCATCTTTTTTTTTTTTTTTTAAGGAAAGTAAAGACCCTGAAGTATGAAACCAGTTATTTAAAGTATTAGGGACAGATTGTGTATTTTTTGAGTCACTGGTTATTTTTTCATTTGCTTCTGCAAGGCTTGGAGGTTGTGCAGGAAGTTCCTTCTGGAGGAGACATACGATGGGGGATAAACATGTGCCAAGGATTGGTCGAGCAAAAATGCAGGATGGGTGATGCTGCAGACCAGCGTCACCTTGAGGGCACCTGAGGATAGGGAACGGCCTTGAACTGAGGAACCTGGCGATCCGGGGTCACTCTGCAGCTGAGGATAGGGAACGGCCTTGAACTGAGGAACCTGGCAATCCGGGGTCACTCTGCAGCTGCTTTGCTTTGCGGAATAATGTTAGTGAAGAGCATGTTTCCAAATCTAGGGACTAGCTTGGGGGTTAGACACAGAGTGGATTATGAAAGAATGCCCCCATCTTCTCTCTTGATCAATGGAGTATTTTGATAGGACAGAGACACTCAAGGCTCCATGTCTACTATGGGAGGGAAGGTTGAGAGGGTGTCCAGAAGCAGGTAACCTAGGCTCCAAAAGAAGAGGAAGCAGTTTTCTCCGTGGTGATGCTGGGTACCCTGTAGGGAGGCTTTGGGGGTTCTTTGCTGTCCTGCCGTGAAGCCTGCTCAGCACAAGTGTGTTTCGCGTGGGGGTTCTATGCTATCCTCTCGTGAAGTCTGCTCAGCACAAGTGTGTTTTGCGTGGTTGCTTCTGTTTGCCCTGCCGTCAGCTGCCCCATTCTTTCTTTCTGTTCTGAAAAATGTTTCTTTGCCCCACTGCTGTTACTTACTGGAACAGAGATTGTTTTTTCAGCTGTGCTAGATTTTTTTTGCTGCTCACGGGCTTTCTCTAGCTGCAGGGACTACTCTCTAGTTGTACATGGGCCTCTCATTGCAGTGGCTTCTCTTGTGGAGCGTGGGCTCTAGAATGAAGGTTCAATAACTGGGGTGCATGGGCTTAGCTGCCCCATGACCCGTGGAATCTTCCCCAACCAGGGATCGAACCTGTGTCCCCTGCGTTGGCAGGGTTCCTAACCATTGAACCACCAGGAAGTCCAGGAGAGATGTTCTTTTGACATCATTTATAAGACTGGTTTGCTACAGTTCCTCATGGCTTTGTCATTAATCCTTTCTCTGTGTTTCCTTTCATCTCCCTCCACTACGGCTAAGTCCCTCATGCTCTCAGAATGTCCTGGTTCAAATTTTGAAGAAAGGGAGTCCCCTGGGACTTGCTATCGTGTAATTTAGAGGTTCTTAAAGTGTGGTCCCCCAACCAGCAGAATCAGTGGCATATAGAAACTCATTAGAGATGCAAAGCCTCAGGCCCTGCTTCAGCCCTTCTGAGTCAGGAACTCTGGGCTAGGGCCCGACCATCTCTTTTAACGACCTCCAGGTGACTTTGATGTACATGTAAGTTTGGGGCCACAGTCTAAGCCCTAGACCTGTGGTTTGATTACCCTCTGGATCATTTCCTCACCTCTTGTCTACTCCGCTGTGAAGTGCCGCTGGGATTGGGAGGAGAGATAGGAGAGTAAGAAGAGAATGACCTGCTATAAAAGAGTGTCCCCGGGGCGATCTCTTCCCTGGTGACCGCCAATGGGGCGAGTACAGAAGGCGACATTTCTGGTGCATCTTCTGTCTACTACAGCACAGAATTCGGAACCGAAATTCTAAATCTCAATTTCAGTCGTATCTCTGTTACTTGGACTTCCCTTCCGGTTCAGTGGGTAAAGAATCTGCCTGCAATGCTGGAGACCTGGGTTCGATCCCTGGGTTGGGAAGATCCCCAGGAGAAGGGAAAGGCTGCCCACTCCAGTATTCTGGCCTGGAGAATTCCCTGGACTGTATAGTCCATGGGGTCACAGAGAGTCCGACACAAGTGAGCAGATTTCTCTTCACTTACTGACCACAGCTTCACTTTATTCTTAGGTAAAAGAGAGCAATCCTTGGGAATCTGTAAGGATCACATTATGATGGTAACTTAAGTAGATGCTACAATTTATAGCACACTTGTTCATACGTGTCTCAATTTGTCCCTCGTGATGGTAAAGTATTTATAAACGTATATCTGCATGGAACTGCAGCTCTTGTGGCTATGACGTGGTTTTTCACAGGAAAACTTGAGTAGGAGAGGTGTTTGCTGTGGTCCAGCCTGATCCGCACACGCAGTGGCCAGGCGCTTGTGTTACGAATCTTGCACTGCAGGATCTGCTCTTACACAGACGGCATCCTCGCGTGTGCGTGCGTGCTAAGCCGCTTCAGTCACGCCTGACTCTTGGTGACCCCATGGACTGTAGCCCTCCAGGCTGCTCTGTCCATGGGCTCTCCAGGCAAGAGTACTGGAGTGGCTTGCTAGGTGCTACTCCAGGGGATCCTTCCAGTCCGGGGGTTGAGCCCGCATCTCCTGTGTATCCTGTGTTTGCAGGTGGGCTCCTCACCACTGGTGCCACCTGTGAAGCCCACAGCATCTTCAGGCCCTGGTTTCTGATGCTCAAGTAGGGCTGAATCGGGCCGTGCACATGACCCATCTTGGAACTTGCTTAGAACGCGACTCTTCTTTTACAAGAAGTGCATTAGCCACATGCATTTTTTTCAGAGAACATCTAAACTCTTTTTTTGAAAAAAATATTTATTTGGTTGCACTGGATCTTTGTTGCAGCATGTGAGATTTTTAGTGGTGGTGCATGGGATTTTTTCCTTTCTTTTTTTTCAGTTGTGGCATATGGGATCTTCCCTGACCAGGGACTGAACCCAGGCCCCTTACAGAGGGAGTGTGGAGTCTTAGCTGCTAGACCATCAGGGAAATCCCAACCTAAAAGCCTTAACTTTGGTAACTTATCAAAAGCTTATTTGTGGTACAATTTTAGTCTCCATAAATGACCATCCCTGTAGTCTGAGGTCCCATGGCAGCTATAATTAACTATTTTTCATAAGTCAGTCATCCTCAAAGTATGGACCAGCAGCATCAGCCTTTTCTGGGAACTTGTTAGAAATGCAAAGTCTCAGGATCCCCTCCAGCCCTCCTGGGACCTCCTGGGTATGGCTCAGCAATCTAAGTGGGTTTTTGTTTGTTTTTTGAAGTAGAGTTGATTTAAATGGTGTGTTAGTTTCTGCTGTGCGGCAAAGTGATTCAGTTATACGTACACGTACAACTGTACGTGGAATTAACAGGAATGAATCTTCCTGTTAATGATAAAGAACCCATCTGCCAATGCAGGAGATATAAGAGATGTGAGTTCAATCCCTGGGTCGGGAAGATCCCTTGGAGAAGGGCATGTCAACCCACTCCAGTATTCTTGACTGGGGAATACCGTGGACAGAGGAGCCTTCCAGGTTACAGCCCATGGGGTCGCAGAACAATCAGACACGATTGAAGTGACTTAGCAGGATGGCATGATGGCAGAATGAGTCTTCCAGGTGGATCTGATGCTCTAACATTTCTTAGCTCTTCTTTTCTTTTTAAGGTTTTTTTTTTTTTTCCCCCCGTTGTGGACCATTTTAAAGCCCATATTGAACTTTTTACAATATTCCTTCTGTTGTTTATGTTCTAGTTTTCTGGCTGTGAGGCATGTGGGATCTTAGCCGGGGATCAAACCCACACCCCCTGCATTGAAGGTGAAGTCTTAACCACTGGACTGCCAGAGAAGCCCCTTCTTAGCTCTTCTTAGCCATGCACCATATTTTGGGGGAGCAGGGCTGTGCCCTATTTCTTCCCATTACAGACTTCATGGTTTCCTGCACGTGGAAAGGGCCAGATAATCAAGGGCAAAGGAGGCGGAGGTGGGGGAAGTGAGGACTGCTAGACGTACAGTCAGCAGACCTCAGTCCACATCTTGGGTTCGTTATTAACAATGAGCACGAGAGCCAATGTCCATGGGGAAATGTGACATCACTGTGGCAGAGGGCAGTGAAGATTTTGACTTCCAATGAGTCTCCTGGTTTAGAGGATTCTTAGTCATGGAATGAACAGTCACCTTTCAATCCACTCATGCCCTAAAACCCAATATTTCTTCTTCTTTCCGTGTCTTGAGGCTGTGTTCCACTGTGACCAGGTGGCCCTGGATTTTCACATTTGTCTGAACCACTCTCTGCATCCGTGTGCTTTTCCAGGAGCCACTACTTGCCTTGCTGCATTTTCCTGGGAGCCTCCCATGTTGCCTGGCTCCCAGTTGCCACCTTCACAATACCACCCACTAAAGTAAGCACAGAAGAGGGTATCAGCTCCCATCAGCACCCCCCCCTTCTCGGTCATCTGCTAAGAGCATCCCCCTCACCTGGACACTGTTTACAATCCACGGCTTCACCTTGAATTTTGATACTCCCTGGGATCTTTCCTGGGCTTCCCAGGTGGCTCAGTGGTAAAGAATCCACCTGCCAATGCAGGAGACACCGGAGACCTGGGTCAGATCCCTGGGTTGAGGAGATCTGCTGGAGGAAGTGGCTACTCACTCCAGTGTTCTTGCCTGGAGAATTCCATGGACAGAGGAGCCTGGCGGGCTACAATTCACAGGGTCACAAAAGCGTTGGACATGACTGACTCAGCCCAGGATACTGTACAGTACAAAGGGAGCTTTCCCACTTGTTATTATTTTTCTGTTTTATGAATCTCAGACCTGGCGCAGCCTTGATTCCTGAGAAAGTGCTAGTTTCTTGTTGATTTTGAAGGAAAGCACCCTGTTAAGATAGTATAGGCTCATACACAGGAAGAGTTTCTGGGTTCTCAAACATGGTGGTGTCGACTACATTTTAAAACTGTGGTTTGGGCTGTTGACTTAAAGCTGAGTAAGTTGGGTCATCTTTAGCACTGATGCTTTCCGAGGTCCATATATGTGTGTGTACGCGTATATGTCCTTCTTACTTTTCTTAGAGGAATGTTCCAGGCAGATTCTTCAACATGTATATATATATGTATTTATACATTTTATAATTTAAATATATATGCTGCTGCTAAGTCGCTTCAGTCGTGTCCGACTCTGTGTGACCCCATAGACGGCAGCCCACCAGGCTCCCCCGTCCCTGGGATTCTCCAGGCAAGAACACTGGAGTGGGTTGCCATTTCCTTCTCCATTGCATGAAAGTGAAAGGTGAAAGTGAAGTCGCTCAGTCGTGTCCAACTCTTAGCGACCCCATGGACTGCACCCACCAGGCTCCTCCGTCCATGGGATTTTCCAGGCAAGAGTACTTGAGTGGGGTGCCATTGCCTTCTCCATTAAATATATATAAACATATATAAATATAATATAGAAACATATATATAATATATATAAAACATATATATATAGTGTAAAACTCAGATATGGACGTCATTTTAAAAGTTCAAAAGTATAAATGCATAATTGGAATGCCTCCGTAATTTCAATTATGATGATGACTGCTATTTTTAGATCTTACTGTTTATCCATTATGACAGTCAACTATTTGTAAATAATTTTTCCCTTTTTAATCAGTTTTTGCTATATACCAGATGTCCTTTGGCATCCATAAGATGATTATGCAATTCTTCTTCCTTGGTCTAATGAAGTAATACATTTTGTTAACAGGTTCTCTAATATTAAACCTCTATTACATCCCTGGGATAGACTCTCATTGGTCATAAAGGATAAAAAAAATTTATTTAAATATCAACTCCATTTTACTGTAGTTTTCAGCTCAGGGTTTTGTATCTAAATTTTAAAGAAGTTTTTTTTTTTTTTTTAATCTATACTTCTTCACAGAGAACCATCTTTTCAACTTTTCAAATTAAAAAAAAAAAACTATGTTCGTGATTTTAAAATGCAGATGGTACAAAAGGATACACAATGAAAAGTAGAAGTTCTCCCATCTCAAATATGCCCTAACTTTACCCCTTTATGAAAACAACTCTTTTAATGAATCTTTCTAGACATTTTTATGCACATAAAAGTATATGTATAAATTCATTTACTACAAATGAGCTTATTCATGTTATATGTTATTTTTAATAAATATATTTGGAGATTTTTCTGTATTGCCAAAAATATACCAAGAAGTGCATCATATTTCATCATTATTTTAATGTCTCATTGATGACCATTTAGATTGTCCATATTTCAGTTTTATGAATGGAACCACAGCACACACCTTCATATCTGCTTCCCTATGTATCTATGTATCTCACAGGCAACATTGTTAAATTGGCATTCTAATTCTTTTTTACATTCTTTTTAGACATGTATTATTTTCCATTATGATTTATCCTAGGATATGGAATCGAGTTCCCTGTGTTATACAGTAGACCTTGTTGTTTTCTGTACTATATACGATAGCTTGCATCTGCTAATCCCAAACTCTCAACCCACCGCTCTCTCAGTCCGTCCAGCCCTTGGCAACTGCCAGCCTGTCCTTATGCCTGTGATTCCGCGGCTGTCTCATAGGCTCCTTCGTGCCGTATTTTGGATCCCACGCATGGTGAAATCACATGTTGTTAGTCTTTCCCTTCTGACTGACCTCACTTAGCATGATCATCTCTAATTTCATCCTCACGGCTGCAAATGGCATGATTTCATTCTTTCTTATGAACAGCTGGAATTGCTAGTTCTTAATGTCTTGATGGATACTCCCAAGTTACTCTTCAAAGCAGTGGCACCAATGTGCAGTGAGAAGTAACCAGTCCCTCTTTTTTTTTTAACAGCTGTTCTTTTCATTTGTTTCATTTATTTATTTTTGACTGTGCTGGGACTTCCTTGCTGCATGTGGTCTTTCTCTAGACGTGGAGAGCAGGGGCTAATCTCTAGCTGGTGGCACGTGGGCTTCAGCAGGGCCCTGGAGCACAGGCTCAGTAGCTGTGGTGCATGGGTTTAATTGCTCTGAAACATATGGGATCCTTCCAGACCAGGGATTGAACCCTTGCTCCTGCAGTGGCAGGCAGACTCCCAACCCCTGGACCACCAGAGGAGTCCCAGAAGCGGCTGGTTCTCGATGTGGTTGGCAAGTCTACCCATCCCATAGGGGTGTGATTTAGAGCTGGGACCTTCAGCTCCAACCTCCACTGAGCAGGCATTTGGAAGGACCACCCTTAAGAGTCTTCTTGGCTCCTTCACCTGTGAGTTCTCTCTACCTTTTCTCTCCAGGGGACACTATAGAGAATATTTCTGCCCATCTTCTGGATAGAAATCTATTCTCCCTCTGAGAGATTTTAATTTCAATCTTCCCTTCCACTACCTTAACCAGCTTGAAGCTACTTAGCTTTTAGAAGGAAAAGCATTTCCAGAAACTATAAAGGGAGACCTGGTAACACAGTTTCCATCTGATCCCCGTGCACTTGTGCTTTTGTTTTATTTAATTGTTTTTTCTCTTTTTTGACCTTGTCGTGTGGGATCTTAGTTCCCCTACCAGGGATTGAACCCATGCCTCCTGCACTGGAAGTGCAGAGTCTTCACCACTATCCCCCAGGGAAGCCCCTCCTTGTGCTTTCAGTGAGCCCTAAGGAAAGGCCCACAGGTGTCCTCCGTCAGAGCTGCCCTTCCCGCTCCCGGGGGGACAGCGTCCCCTCCTTGCTTTCACTCTGTTCATTTCTGCCTGTCTTCCTGTCTCTGCAAATGGTTAGGATGTTTCTGTCCCTTCTCATTTCACCCCATGTACCCCGCTGCCCTATTGACACACTTCCTGTCCCTTCTTTCATCCCAGCTCTTCCCTACCTCCTATTGGTCCTGCTGTGAATCTCAACTCTTTCTAATCTCTCGAGCCCTAACCCCACGGGGGCCTCAGGGTCTGCATGACCATCATGGAAATCATTGTAGCGTGTTCATTTCATAGCCTTTGTGGAAGCATCACCTGAAAAATGTATGTCAAGTGGTGACTGGTGCCAGGTCCATAGTTACAGCTCAGGAAGCTCTGAGAAGGCCTTCCCCTCCTAAAATTATTGTTGTGATGTACAAATGACTTTTTGTCATCTTTTTAGTGTCTCACAAAATGCATGGGGTTCAGAAAACAGACAGTAGGCAGGTCCATGTCTATCCACATAGTCATGTATCTTTCCTTTAAATATTAAATCTTTTCTCGCTGCTGTCAACTTTGGTCTTCAGATGAACTTTAACAAGCACACTTGGGTCTAACTGAGATGCACTGTGTGCATTTGTGTGTTTCTGCTGTTAACTTTTCGGTACTGGAATGGGTTCCTTAAAGGAGCCTAAGTCCCCTGTAAAGTCCAGTGTCACACTGACACTCCTGGAAGGTTTAAGCTGCTCGTGAAGTACCCTAAGTACATTTGGCATAGAGACGCCCTTCCATTTCCTCCTAGCTGTTCCTTACCGTGCGCTAGGCACACACCTGTACCTTCCCAGTCTAACACCAAGGCCGCCTCCATATTTTCCCTCTCCGAATTCTGCCTTGCGAATGTCTCCAAAGTCACTTTACTGCCTCTCAGCACTTAATTCAAACCTTTGGGCAGAATAAGATCTAAATCTCTTTCTTTTTTAACCTCAAACTGAAACCAGCTTGGCCCCTCTTATGAAGAATACCTGCCTGTGATTTACCTAGAATGGCCCGTCTAGTGTCAGGAAGTTTTCATGACAAAGTGTAATTCAAACCTCTCTCTTCCCTTTCTGTTTTGATTTTTCCCTCTTATTATTTTGATGGTGCCCATACCCGCAGATTTGGCTTCTCTCAGAAGTTCCTGGTGAAATGGATTTCTTTTTTTATTTTTTGGGGGTTGTTTTTTTTTCTTGCCTGTGCCTAGAAACTTGTGGGATCTTAGTTCCCTGAAAAGGGGCTGAACTCAAGCCCCAGCCATGAAAGTGCCAAGTCCTAGCCTTTGGACCATCAGGAAATTTCCCCAAAATGGATCTCAAGAGAAGTCTTGAACCACATGAGCGTGTGACCTAACTAGCGTGCACTGAGTCTTTCCTTGTGCCGGGTGGCATACCAGGAGACTACACCCAGAGTTTCCCTTCTTCCTTACATCAGCACCACAAAATAGACATTTTAATGTCTTTTCTCTCCTTTACATGAGAGGAGGCTATGGGAGAAAGATGTTTGGAGTGACAAGAGAGGGGTAGTTATCCTGACGTCATCCAAGAGGCAAACCTCTCCATAGGCAAGCAGGTATGATGGGGGGGGGTCGTGAGTTATGAAGGATGTCACCGTGTCCCAGCCAGACTCAGGGGCATGGCAGCCTCCCTTTCTCATACGTCAGCCTCAGGAAGGGCTCTTTCTCTCTTCCCCTAGACCCTGCTATTCTCTTTTGTGCAGAGAAGCTACACAAAAGGTCTTTGTCATCAAGACACTTCTTTCCTTCTTACGGAAGGATCTCAAGCCAGTTTGAGAACTTGATGATGTGGAAATAAGAAAGACACTACCAGCTGGAAGTAGGGTTGGACTGAGGTTCCAGAATCAGGAGTGCATGAAGAGGGTACCAAAGAGAAAGTCATATTGTGAAAAGACCACCTGGTAAGTTAGCATAGCAGGAATCTTCAAAGGGTTGAACGTGTGGTTCAGAGTTTCTGGTGAAAGCCGCAGTTCAGGCGAGTGGAAAGCCCCAAGGATGTGGATCCTGGGTTGGCCATTATGCAGTTTTCCATCTGATTTAAAAAAAAAAACAAACAAATTACTGAACTATAGTTGAATCATTATTGTCATTGATGTTTAGTTGCTAAATCATGTCCAATTCTATTGTGACACCATGGACTGTAGCCCACTAGACTCCTCTGTCCATGGGATTCTCCAGGCGAGAACACTGAAGTGAGTTGCTATTTCCTTCTCCAGGGGATCTTCTCAACCCAGGGATCCAACCTGCATCTCTTGTATTGGCAGGCTGATTCTGTACCACTGAGCCACCTGGGAAGCCCACAGCTGATTTATAGTGTTGTGTTCATTTCTGCTGTATGGTAAAGTGACTCAGTTATTGCCAAGGGGTGCGGGTAGGGGAGGAATGAACTGAGACTTTAGTATCAGCAAATTCAAACTAGTATATATAGGATGACTAAACAGCAGGGTCTTACTCTATAGCACAAGGAACTATAGTCAATAGCCTGTGATAAAACATAATGGAATAGAATATGTGCCGGGAGTCAGCACGGGAGATCCCACCCACGACAAGGTCATGTGGAGAGGCCTGATGAGCAAGGCGAGTCGGGCCTCAGGGGTTCCCCCTGGATTTTCCTGAACATCTACTCCCCAAAACCAGAGTCTGCCTGCCTTATTGTACTGTGCTTTTCCACTCTTCTGACATTCTCTGGAAAAAAGTTAATTCAGGGCTTCAGTCTCCTGCATATGAAAGGAATGTATCAGCTCAACCCCTCTGATGGCTCTCTAACTTGCCTGACAGGTTCCCCTGGACTTTTTACAACTTGTGAATTGTTTACAGCCCCCCAGCCGTGAGAGGCATGAAGCTTAAAGCATCTTAAAGATACAGAGCCTTTTCTAAAGAGCTAAAAATCATATTGGTGATGGGTTTCACTGTTGAGTCAATGACTGCTGGCAGGCCTCCATATTCTTTATCTTTTAGGCACCTGGGAGGATGTTAATCAATGTAATTGGGATATAGAAAAAGGTATATAGTAGTTTTGATGTTAGCAACACTAGACTTTTGAGTTAATTACTTTTCTCTTTGTTATAAATCACTGTACTTCTTTTACTTGTTATAAATTGTTGTATCTTTGCTATGTAAGAATGTAACTTTATTTAGTGCTTTCTGAGAGTGGCACCAGACTTTGGGAAGAACAACACTGTTAGGGCAAATAAGTCTTCTGGTTGACAAACCCTTATCAGAAAAAGGGCTGTAAAATGTTAATTGGCCCTCTGGCCAGAAGATGATGTAAATCACCTAAGACTTGTGTATACAACTAGGTATGCAGAGAGAGAGCCTGGTCTCGATAAGAGTCAGGGCTGCATAATTTTGTATTATCCGTTGATCTCTATGTACAAAAAAAGGTATAAAAGGCCTTTCTGGCCAATAGAGGATGGGCCAGTAACTGGAAAGACTGGTTTCCCCCATGTCCTCTTTACTCTATTTTCAGGCTGAATTCCCATCTGGGGCATGGAGGCCCGCCATGTCTACTTATTTGCCCTGGCTTCTAAGATCCGTGAGAGAGGGAGCCCAAGGCGGGGCACCCTCCGATATTCAAATGGGTGCTGGTGGCCTAACGTAGATGGTGCAAACTTCTTGTCATGAAGTTTTATTAGTTCTCCACGTAAACCAAGTTATTCGATAAGAGTCAGGGCTGCATAATTTTGTATTATCCGTTGATCTCTATGTACAAAAAAAGGTATAAAAGGCCTTTCTGGCCAATAGAGGATGGGCCAGTAACTGGAAAGACTGGTTTCCCCCATGTCCTCTTTACTCTATTTTCAGGCTGAATTCCCATCTGGGGCATGGAGGCCCGCCATGTCTACTTATTTGCCCTGGCTTCTAAGATCCGTGAGAGAGGGAGCCCAAGGCGGGGCACCCTCCGATATTCAAATGGGTGCTGGTGGCCTAACGTAGATGGTGCAAACTTCTTGTCATGAAGTTTTATTAGTTCTCCACGTAAACCAAGTTATTCAGCATCTTTTCTCCACTAAATTTTCCTACTATACTATTTCTTCCTAATCTAATCTTATATTTCTAAATAAATAAAATTTCCTCGCCTACACCATCTTCCCTTTAAATTCCCTGGATCCACTGGGGCTGGTCCCTGGCAAATATGAAAATATATATGTATAATTGACCATTGTGAACTTGCTCAGAACATCTGGAGAGTTGGGGCTCCATTGTGAGTCATGGAATCTTGCCCCTGTGAGCAGCCTTTTTAGCCTTCAATTCAGCTGCTTGTGAAAAGTTGGCTGCATGCAGGAAAGTCAGCCATGGCTTCTTCTCTGTCAGTTGCTTCACTGACTCTTGGTATGGACAAGACTAACCACCAGATCCATCTCTCCTGGTAGTGGACCCCCAGAGAGGCAGAGATGGGAAGAGCGTGGCCACGGAGCCCCCAAAGTTGAAGTCCCATGATGTCACTTTCCTACCATGTGACCCTAAACCATTTGCTCATGAGTTTTGAGCTCATTTCCCCTTTTATCCAAATGAGAGTGACATCTAGCCAAATCCTGTGAGGATGAAAGCTAACACTCCAGATGGCCATCATCTTGACAAATGTCAGCTGTCAGTTAATATGGAAGGTGAGATGCTGGGGGAACTGGGCAAACACAGGGAGGTGACTTGTTTAAAGAACACAGGAGGAGGTCCCGATACTTAGGGGGCAGGCGAGAGAGGTCAACACTTCTTGAGTCCAGACAGAGCTGTTTCTCCTTTACTCCTTTTAAAAAATATATTCCTTTATTGTTCTGAGCTGATTTTAATTGCAGCACACAGGATCTTCAATCTTTTTTGCAACACGCATCTCTTTAGTTGCAGCAAGCATGCTCTAGTTCCCTGATGAGGGATTGAACCCTGGCCCCCTTCATTGGGAGCACAGAGTCTTAGCTGCTGAACCACCAAGGAAGTCCTCACTTACTTCTGAATGGCCTCAGCAGAGGGGATGCAGTTGCGGCGAATGAAGAGAGTGAGGAGGCAACGTGTCCACTGCCCACCCCCACGCCCACCTCCAGCCTGCCTAGGTGTCTAAAGCAGCAGCAGTTCTCCACTCAGGCTCATCAGGACGGGGCCAGGCACCACATTCTCTGACCCACCTTGTGCTTCAGAGCCCTGCATGGAAGAGGGACCAGCACAGTGCCCTCAGGCAGGATCATGGCCCTCGTTGATGCGCCTCGGATCTCCAGCCCTATGCCAGATACTTTCCTGAACCAGAGGTGCCAAGGAGTGAGACGGTGACCCACCTGCCTGGGGTGCCATCGCACAGACCCGGGGCTCCCTGTAGGGCCCATCCCGAGGGAGGTGGGGGTCTGTCCCCAAGGAGCACATGCCCAGAGCCCATGCCATCACCCCCTCCTTGTTGCCACGGGTCTCTCCTCTCGCTGCGTGCCTGCTCACTTCCTAGTGCCCTCACTCAGCAGACATTTGATGAGCGTCTACTACAAGGCCAGCATCATGCCGGGCACTGCGATCCAGAGCTGAGCGAGACAGGCGGAGTGCCTGCCCTTGTGAAAGTGAAAACACCGTGTGAGTCCATGCGACAGCTGTCGTAATGGGGGCTGTCATAATTGGAGGACTTGCAGGGGCTTTGAGAGCACATAAAAAGCCACCAAACCCAGACTTAGAGGATTTGGAGAAAATTTCAAAGGAAAGGAAAGGCAAATTTGGAAACTGGAGATTTATCTTCTTCATTTATTTGATGTCTCTCCTTCACTCATTCAGCAGATAATTATCAGACAGCCCTTTCCAGCGGAAATATCATGGGAGCTGCATGCATCATTTGTAATGTTCTAGGGCTTCCCAAATGACACAGTGGTAAAGAATCCACCTGCCAGCGCAGATGCAGGAGACACCAGTTTGATCCGAGTCGAGAAGATCCCCTGGAGTAGGAATTGGCAACCCACATCAGTATTCTTGCCTGGAAAATCCCATGGACAAGGAGCCTGACAATCTACAGTTCATGGAGTTGCAAAGTGAGACATGACTAAGCAACTGGACACACACACACAATAAATTCCAATGTGAAACTGACTACCATTAAACAAAATTAAAAACAGAATTGAAATTCATTTTAGTAGAGTTTTAGTTAATTTAATATACTTAGCTAAGATACTTGAATGTGCAATAAATGTAAAAATATTGACATTTATGCTTCACTGTGCTAATTCTTTGAAAAGGAAGTATGTATTTTACACTCACAGCACATTTCAATGTAGACTCAATGCATTTCTGTGCTCAATAGTACAGCAAGTGGCTTGTGTGTTGGGTGGCACTGGAGTGGTAGGTCCCAGGCCCTGGATGAGGTGCTCAGGGTACAGTGGTGTGTCCCTGTCCTAGCTGAGCACAAAGTCTGGTTGTGAGCAGCTGTTGGCTGGGCAAGGACAAAGGAACATCATCCTTGTTAGAGAATCAACACATGAGAAAGTCCAGACGTGAGAGACAGGTGACCTTTGGAATTCAATAATACCGTTTCAGGGAAAAAGGAAAGGCCAAAGTAAATAGTGAAAGAGGCTGCGGAGGTAACTGGAAGCCAGTAATGAAGGTCCTGACTGACCCCTAACCCTAACTCTAACCCTAACCCTAACTACAAATTTCAACTTGATCTCAAAGCCAATAGAGAGTACAGAAGGGTTTGCAGAGATGGGAGACTTCCCCAGATTTGAGCTTAAATGTTGTGGAATGGACTGGAGTGAGTTGATCAGGGTCATGGAGGTCATTTGGGAGGTTGCCGCAGAAACGTGTTCTGAGGTGATACTGGGTTGGACTGGGACGGAAGGAATGGCAGACCTGTGAGTTGATGTTGGCAGACTGTAGTGGGTGAGGTGAGAGAAGTCACTAGGATGTCCAGGCTCCTGGATGGTCCTAGAGGGTGGATGATGGGCACCAGGAGAGTCAGGTGGGATGGCAGGCTTGAGAGAATGTGTGGGGTGATGAATGCCTAGTTCAGAGATAGTGAATGGAGCACAGATGCACACCTGGAAGGCACCATGGAAGAGAGTTTAGCAGAGTCTCTTTATGAAGTTGTGATCAGGGTAAAGGAAATCAGCAGGGGCCAGCATGGTGCGCTATCATCAGTGATGATGGAAAGTCGTAGCCACTGTCTGCAGGGCTGAAGCTCAGAGAGGAGCAGTGGGTTTCAGAACTCGCGTTCTCAATAGGAAGGAGTCAACTAACAAGCCTTATGGGCTTGGGTGTTGTAGGCTTGTCACAGCATAGCCTGGAAGGGAGGACACCGAGGGAGGAGAGACTGCAACCTCTCTCCTCCTCTGACCACCTGCCAGGGACTGATTAAAAGCTCCTAGAATTCAGAAGGCCGGGGAAATAGTTTATGAGGTTCACAGAGACAATCTTCTGGTGCTCAGAGCAGAGTGAAGAAAAGTGGAGAGGGTGTTTGTAGTGACAGATGAAAATTGACCAGCACAAAGTGCCTCCAAGACATCCAGGGGAAACATACAGTGAGCTATTGCCTTTGTGTGTCTGGAGCTCAGAGAGATCGTTTGGGTTAAAGTGAGGAGTCAATTTCTTAAAGTAGAAATGCAATCCATCAGAGTGGGCTGCAATCCATCATCTCCTCGGAAGAGCATGTAATGTAAGGACAGAGCCCTGAGGACCTCCAGTGTCCACCATGGACAGTCTCCTGATTGGGCCCCCACTGCCCCCTTGGAGGATGACTAGGAGCTGGGGGCATGTTGATCTGCTAAAGGCTCTTTTATGTTATGAATCAAACTGCTTGCAAGTCATTGACTTCATAAAAGTGGCCAGTCAGTGATTATTTTCAGTGTTTTTGCAGTACCGTTTATAGGCTTTCCTTCCTTATGACTTCCGAAAATGCCTAATCACCACTCCTGGGACCGACGCGCTTCCTACTAATGATGTGTACTTGCTTGCTGAGTCAGTCTTTTGTTTTTTTTTTCCTAAGATTCCATCATCTAGTTTTCCTCTTCAGGCTGGCAGGTAAGCAGGCAGGTGATGTTTCTTCAGTGCTGGAACTCCCTAAGTGAAAATGGAGATGGAAAACACAAATTTGGGGAATTAAACATTACAGGAAATGAATATGTTATAGAAGAGATGGAGAAGACAAAGAAAGAATGAAATGGAAGGAGAGAGAAGAGCAACTGAAAATTTTGTTGTCAGCTGAGCAGGATGCTGGAGCCTCAGTGGGAATAAGGAGAGACAAGAAAGCCCTATAAGAAAAGCGGCCTTTTGGAGGTGAGGATTCAGGGTTTGCCATGCAAAGACCTGAGTCTGTGGGTGCGCAGCAGAGTAGGAGCCCTAGAGTTGCTGCAGTGTTTGAACTGTAGTTCAGGAAACTACATGGAAAGCAGAGGCCAGTGACCTGGGAATAGAAATGACCATACTTGAGAGTTCAAGGCTCAAGCTAGACTTTTCAGTGAGGCGGTAGTGATGGAAAGGAAACTGGGAACCAGAACCTGCGAGAAGGCTGATTGGTTAAGCTCACTGGCACTGAAGGGTGGGGTTAGAGGTGAGGCTGTTGCCTGCTGCTCACACCCTCACTGTTCCAGTCCCCCCTGGGCACACTGGTGTAAGTCTCCATCCCATCTCTGCACAATTGAGGGCAGTATCATAGAAGCCTTGTTGAGGAGGAAGGAATTTGCCTCTATGCTTCTAGATTCTTCTGACTGGCCTCAGAATGACATTGACATGGAACAGCTTAATAGGAGAAAATAAAACAAAATTGAATAATATGAGTATATGGGAGAGCCCCAGGCAAACTAAGTCACCCAAGTGGCTCAAATTCTCACTCTAAATGCCATCTTCAGCTAAAGACATAAGAGAATGTAATGGATAAAGAAGAGGTGGTATATATATACAATGGAATATTACTCAGCAGTGAAAAAGAAGGAAGTTGGGTCATTTATAGAAATGTAGATGAACCTAGAGTCTGTCATTCAGAGTGAAGTAAGAGAGAAAGAGAAAAGCAAATATTGATATTAATGCATATATGTGAAATCTAGAAAAATGGTCCAGGTGAACCTATTTCTGGGTAGAAATAGAGACGCAGATGTAGAGAGTAGACAGGTGCCCAGCAGGGGAGAGAGTGGGATGAACTGGGAGGTTAGGATTGGCCTACATGTACTACCATGGGTAAAGCAGATAGCCAGTGGGGAGCTGCTTTATCGCACAGGGAGCACAGCTCAGTTCTGTGATGACCTAGAGAGATGGGACAGGGAGGGTGAGAGGGAGGCTTAAGAGGAGGAGATATATGTATGCATAAAGCTGATTCACCTCATTGTACAGAAGAGACTAGCACAACATTGTAAAGCAGCTATACCCCAGTTTAAAAAATAAAAAAAAAAGACAAAAGGAGGATATTGAGAGTGGGGTTTGGGGACTTCAAAGGGGAGGAGGGAAATGCACGTGGAGATGGAAAAGCAAATGTTTGGAAAATAAATGTTTTCTGTCTCTGCTGTCTGGACCAGCAGAGATAACTGGACGCAGTGGGGGTTGTGATCTCTAGGGCTGGCCAAATCTGCCCACCACACCCTGCCCCTATTCTCTCCAGACATCTCTGGCGATAGCTTTATTCCAAGGATGGAGCTTCTATCTAAATTCTTCTAGGCAATCAGGGGGAACAAAACAAGAAACATTTTTTAAGTCTTCTGTTTCTTAAAAATAGTCAGCCTACTTTCATCTTCACGTCACAAAGACACAATTGGGTGACAACTTTGGGTCCTTTACAGCCTCATCTCACTAGCAAATGTAAACACTCTGTTGTCTTCAGACCATCAATTCTAAAACAGGGTCATTAGAGCCCAGATAAGTGCAAGTGAGTTGCTCAGGACTCATCAGGTAGCTACTACCTAAGCCTGGTGGAGCCTTGAAAGAGGTGGAGGATTCTGTTTGGCCAGGGTAGCAAGGTGACAGGTGGAAGGGACAGCATATGGAGAAAGCACAGTGGTGTGTGTGGATCTTGATCAGGAAAATCAGTTCTCATAATAAACAGAATTTTGTGTTACCTATTCTAGAAGTTAAACTCTCAAAAAACCAGTATGGCTTGAATGTATCCTTCAATCGTTTAGTAATCAAAGACAGTGGTCCCTTTGTATTCATCAGTTCAGTTCAGTCACGCAGTCGTATCCGACTCTTTGCGACCCCATGAATCGCAGCACACCAGGCCTCCCTGTCCATCACCAACTCCCGGAGTTCACTCAGACTCACGTCCATTGAGTCTGTGATGCCATCCAGCCATCTCATCCTCGGTCGTCCCTTTCTCCTCCTGCCCCCAATCCCTCCCAGCATCAGGGTCTTTTCCAATGAGTCAACTCTTCGCATAAGGTGCCCAAAGTACTGGAGCTTCAGTTTTAGCATCATTCCTTCCAAAGAAATCCCAGGGTTGATCTCCTTCAGAATGGACTGGTTGGATCTCCTTGCAGTCCAAGGGACTCTCAAGAGTCTTCTCCAACACCACAGTTCAAAAGCATCAATTCTTCGGCGCTCAGCCTTCTTCACAGTCCAACTCTCACATCCATACATGACCACAGGAAAAACCATAGCCTTGACTAGACNAAATTTGCTATTTTATGCTTCCATATTTCACCTAATTTTCTGATCTCTCTTATTATCTGACCACACCTAAAGTGCCAGAAGAGCAAGCATCAGCCAGCCTGATTTCTTCTTCAGATTGTTCAACACCTCCAACCTCAAGTGTATGATGTGACTGTCTCTGCTTAGAGGGGTTATATCTTGGATACCTACAGTGTTATCTGTGATCCTTTTACTTGGATTCTGTGCTGTTTCATTAAATATACCATTTATTTGTAGATGTAAGAGATATCCTGGAATAGTGGAAATGAGAAGAGTTTGTATTTGGATAAATTATTGTTCTCCTCTGGGTTGTTGTTGTTTAGTCACTAACTAAATCATGTCTGACTCTTTACAATCTCATGGATACGATCTCATAGCCTGCCAGACTCCTCTGTCCATGGGATTCTCTAGGCAAGAATACTGGAGTGGGTTGCCATCCCCTCCTCCAAGGGATCTTCCTGAGCCAGGGATTGAACCCAGGTCTCCTGCATTGACAGGCAGATTATTTACCACTGAGCAACCAGGGAAGCCCTCTACTTTGGGTTACCACTTTCTAATGTGTGATATTAATACCAGAGGGGTTAGTGAAGCAGGCTTAGAGTGATCTGGACTGGGTAAAGAATCTGCTCCTCCTGCGTCTGGCAGTACTGGCATCTGTCTTACTATCATCTTTATCATGTGTATGTGTGTTTAGTTGCTAAGTCATGTCTGACTATTTTGGGACCCCACAATTGAAGCACGCCAGGCTCCTCCATCCATGGAGTATTCCAGGTAAGAATACTGGAGTGGGTTGCCATTTCCTTCTCCAGGTGATCTTCCTCATCCTTAAAATATGTCTGTCAAAGTCCTGGATGACTTCTATACATACATCAGTGATTAATTCTGCATCTTGTTTCTTTCTATAGTTTCCATCAGTCTATCTCAGCCACTTATTCTAAGGTTATACTGTACACATTACATTTACCAGTACAAGTTGAGAAGTCTCTCTCTGAAGCACTCTTCTCTCTGCCCATTACCTCTCATTTCCCCTCCTTGGCTATTTCAGTATTCTACCAAATCCTCATCCCATTGAGTTTTTAATCCTTTGTCCTACTGCTTCTCTTTCCCTTACATACCTCATCTCACTTCTCTTTTTACGAAGCTTAGAGTCCAGAGGCCACCAATATAACTACTCTGTTATGAACTTTAAGTCCTACACCCTTCTCTTCCTCCATCATATTAATAGTTGCCTTGAAAAATCCCTATGCAATTTAAACCTAATTATATGTTTACTATTTATCAGCACCCAAGCCAAACACTGGAGAGAGAGATAGCAAGATGGACCCCCAGTCTTTTATTATCTAATCTCAGAAGTGACATTGCAGCGCTTCTTCTGTATTCTATTAGAAGCAAGTCAATGGTCAAGGAGAGAGACTGTGTGATGGCATGAATACTAGGAGGCAAGGATCCCTGGAGATTGTCTTAGAAACTGCCTACTACATCTGAGTTGCCTGTGACCCACATCTCAGCAATGTTAATCTCAGAAGTGACATTGCAGCGCTTCTTCTGTATTCTATTAGAAGCAAGTCAATGGTCAAGGAGAGAGACTGTGTGATGGTATGAATACTAGGAGGCAAGGATCCCTGGAGATTGTCTTAGAAACTGCCTACTACATCTGAGTTGCCTGTGACCCACATCTCAGCAATGTTAATTGGCAATTTTCTGCCCTCAGCTCACTTGACCTCTCAGTAGGATTTGGTACAATTGATTACTTCTTCCTTAAAACACTGAGTCTCTAGGTTTTTGAGACAGCATAGCAATTAGGTTTTTCTTATTACCAACTCCTTTTCCTCTACTTACCTCTAAATATTGCAAAGTTTGAAAGCTCTGTCTTTGGCCTTCTCATCTTCTATTCCATAGCTTTAAATAGCATCTGTATGCTGACAAGTCTCAGATCTGTGGCTCTTCCAGTATCTTTCTCACAAGCGCCAGAATCATATGTCCAACTGCTTACTTAACATTTATTTCTGCTTGGATGTCTGATACATATTGCAAACTTCTCATATTTAAAAGAACTATTGATGTCTTCTAACTCTTCCTTCCTCCTCCATCATCTCCTACTCCACCATCCCTTCTGCTCAAGTAAAGCACTCTTAATTTCAATTGGCCTTTTGGCCTTAATTCAATTTCTATTGTTTTTTGAGATTGCATCCAAGTACTGCATTTCGGACTCTTTTGTTGACCATGATGGCTACTCCATTTCTTCTGAGGGATTCCTGCCCACAGTAGTAAATATAATAGTCATCTGAGTTAAATTCACCCATTCCAGTCCATTTTAGTTCGCTGATTCCTAGAATGTCGACGTTCACCCTTGCCATCTCTTGTTTGACCACTTCCAATTTGCCTTGATTCATGGACCTGACATTCCAGGTTCCTATGCAATATTGCTCTTTACAGCATCGGATCTTGCTTCTATCACCAGTCACATCCATAACTGGGGATTGTTTTTGCTTTGGCTCTATCCCTTCATTCTGTCTGGAGTTATTTCTCCACTGATCTCCAGTAGCATATTGGGCACCTATTGACCTGGGGAGTTTCTCTTTTGCTATCCTATCATTTTGCCTTTTCATACTGTTCATGTATTTGTATTCATGGGGGGTTAATTTCAGGACAATCAAAAACATCAAAATATGCAGACGCTCAGGTCTGTTATATAAAATGCTATAGTATTTGCATGTAACATCCTGTGCACTTGAAACCATCTCTAGATTACTTATAATACCTAATACAGTGTACATGCCACATAAATACTTGTTGTACGTGCACACTAAGTCACTTAAGTCTGATTCTTGGCAACCGTATGGACTGTAGCCTACCAGGCTCCTCTTTCCGTGGAATTCTCCAGGCAAGAATATCGAAGTGGGTTGCCATGCCCTCCTCAATGGAACTGAAATACTTGCTGGCATGTGACAAGTTAAAGTTTTGCTTTTTAGAACTTAGTCACTTCAGTTGCTCAGTTGTGTCCAGCTCTTTGCCACCCCATGTACTGCAGCATGCCAGGCTTCCCTGTCTATTACCACCTCCCGGAGCTTGTGCAAACTCATGTCTATTCAGTTGGTGATGCCATCCAGCCATCTCATCCTCTGTCATCCCTTCTCCTCCTGCCCTCAGTCTTTCCTAGCATCTTCAGAGTCTTTTCCAGTAAGTCAGTTCTTTGCATCAGGTGGCCAAAGAATTGGAGTTTCAGCATCCGTCCTTTCAATGAATATTCAGGACTGATTTCCTTTTGGATTGGCTAGTTTGATCTCCTTGCAGTCCAAGGGACTCTCAAGAGTCTTCTCCAACACCGCAGTTCAAAAGCCTCAATTCTTTGGCACTCAGCTTTCTTTATAGTCCAACTCTCACATCCATACATGACTACTGGAAAAACAATAGCTTGGACTAGATGGACCTTTGTTGGCAAACTAATGTCTCTGCTTCTTACTGTGCTGTCTAGGTTGGTCACAACTTCCCTTCCAAAGAGCAAGCGCCTTTTAATTTCATGGCTGAAGTCACCAACTGCAGTGATTTTGGAGCCCCCCAAAAAAAGTCTCACTGTTTCCATTGTTTCCCCATCTATTTGCCATGAAGTGATGAGACCAGATGTCATGATCTTTGTTTTTTGAAAGTTGAGTTTTAAGCCAAGTTTTTCACTCTCCTCTTTCACTTTCATCAAGAGACTCTTTAGTTCTTCACTTTCTGCCATAAGGGTGGTGTCATCAGCATATCTGCGTTTCTCATGATATACTCTGCATGTAAGTTAAATAAGCAGGTTGACAATATACAGCCTTGATATGCTCTCTTCGCAATTTGGAACCAGTCTGTTGCTCCATGTCCAGCTCTAACTGTTGCTTCTTAACCTGCATACAGATTTCTTAGGAGGCAGGTAAGGTGGCCTGGTATTCCCACCTCTTGAATTTTCCAGTTTGTTGTGATCCACACAGTCAAATGCTTTGGTGTAGTCAATAAAGCAAAAGTAGATGTTTTTCTGGAGCTCTCTTGCTTTTTTGATGATCCAGTGGATGTTGGCACAATGATCTCTGGTTCCTCTGCCTTTTCTAAATCCAGCTTGAACATCTGGAAGTTCTTGGTTCACATACTGTCGAAGCCTGGCTTGGAGAATTTTGAACATTACTTTGCTAGCATGTGAGATGAGTGCAATTCTGTGGTAGTTTGAATATTCTTTGGCATTGCCCTTATTTGGGATTGGAATGAAAACTGATCTTTTCTAGTCCTGTGACCACTGCTGAGTTTTCCAAGTTTGCTGGCATATTGAGTACAGCACCTTAACAGCATCATCTTTTAGGATTGAAATAGCTCAACTGGAATTCCACCACGTCCACTAGCTTTGTTCATAGTGATGCTTCCTAAGGCCCACTTGACTTCACATTCCAGGATGTCTGGCTCTAGGTCAGTGATCACACCATCATAGTTATCTAGGTCATGAAGATCTTTTTTATATAGTTCTTCTGTGTATTCTTGCCACCTCTTCTTAATATCTTCTGCTTGTGTTAGGTCCATACCATTTCTGTCCTTTATCGAGCCCATCTTTGCATGAAATGTTCCCTGGCATCTCTAATTTTCTTGAAGAGATCTCTAGTCTTTCCCATTCTATTGTTTTCCTCTATTTCTTTGCATAGATCACTGAGAAAGGCTTTCTTATTTCTCCTTGCTAGTCTTGGGAACTGCATTCAGATGGATATATTATTCCTTTTCTCCTTTGCCTTTTGTTTCTCTTTTTTTCAAATATTTGTAAGGCCTCCTCAGACACCCATTTTGCCTTTCTGCATTTCTTTTTCTCGGGGATGGTCTTGATCACTGCCTCCTATACGATGTCATGAACCTCTGTCCATAGCTCTTCTGGGACTCTGTCTGTTGTATCTAATCCCTCGAATCTATGTGTCAATACTACTATATAGTTATAAGGGGTTTGATTTAGGTCATACCTTCATAGTCTAGTGGTTTTCCCTACTTTCTTCAATTTAAGTGTATTTTGCAATAAGGAGTTCATGATCTGAGCTACAGTCAGCTCTCGGTCTTGTTTATGGTGACTGTATAGAGCTTCTCCATCTTTGGCTTCAAAGAATATAATCAATCTGATTTCAGTATTGACCATCTGGTGATGTCCAGATGGTCAATAGAGTCTTCTCTTGTGTTGTTGGAAGAGGGTGTTTGCTATGACCAGTGCGTTCTCTTGGCAAAACTCTGTTAGACTTTGCCCTGCTTCATTTTGTACTCCAAGGCCAAATTTGCTTGTGACTCCAGGTATCTCTTGACTTCCTATTTTTGCATTCCAGTCCCCTGTAATGAAAAGGAAAATGGGACTTAGCAGGTTAAAAAATATATATTCTTGATTCACAGTCAGTTGAATCGTTGGATGTGGAACCCATGGATGTGGATGGCCAACCTTCTGTTCCGTTCCGTTCAGTCGCTCAGTCATGTCCGACTCTTTGCGACCCCATGAATCACAGCACGCCAGGCCTCCCTGTCCATCACCAACTCCCGGAGTTCACTCAGACTCACGTCCATCGAGTCCCTGATGCCATGGCCAACCTTGCCGCATGCTTTTCCGGATACCTGTCAGCATCTGCTCAGTCAGCTTTCTGGAATGTGCCGTGTCATGTCCATGTCATAATGGACAATAATGGGGATCCTGGTGCCCCGAGGGAGCCTCATGCGGCAGGCATCTGAGGAGTCAACGGCGGTTTCCTAAGAAAGTGACCACTGCGGAACCTCCAGAACGGCAGCTGGAGGGAGCCAGGTGGAAAGGGTGGAGGGGAGGCAGGAGTTTCCCGATCGGGGTGAAGGAGACATTTAACGAGACCTCAGCTCTTTCCTTCTGGGGAGAGGGGAGTCAGGCCCATGGCCCAGTCTACACTGGCCAGCCCCAGGTCTGGCTCAGCCGTGTGACTTGCTTTGGCCAATGGGATTTCAGCAGGCATGGTGCCCACAGGGGCTTGAGCAGGCGGTGTTTCACTCCTGCTGGTGGTCTCCCTGTGCCCTGCCTCAGCACAAGAGCCTCAGTGGTAAGGGTGCTGGAGGCTGAGAGCCAGTGCCACCGGCCCAGCTGCTCCGCTGTTGGCTGTCCAGGGTCACTCACAGCCAGCCAATCTTCTCTTTGAAATTGATTTTATTGCAGCATAGTGGATTTACAATGCTCTCTTCATTTCTGCTGTACAGCAAAGCAGTTCAGCTCCACGTTGTTGTTGTTCAATCACTAAGTCATATCTGACTCTTTGTGACTCCATGGACTATAGCCCACCAGGCTTCCCCGTCCCTCAGTTACACACATATATATTCTTTTTCATATTCTTCTCTATTATGGTTCATCATAGAATTTTGAATATAGTTTCCTCTGCTATACAGAAGGACTTTGTTGTTTATCCAAACAACATCTCCTAATTTCAAATTCCCAATCCATCCTCCTCCTCCCTCCCCTTGGCAAGCATAAGTCTGTCCTTCGTGTCTGTGAATCTGTTTCACAGGTATGTTCATTTGTGTTGTATGTATTGTAGATTCCATATATAAGTGACATCATATGGTATTTGGCTTTCTCTTTCTGACTTACTTCACTTAGTAGGGTCATCTCCACCCATGTTGCTACAGATGGTGATGAGTCATATTTCACTGAATGTATGTACTACACCTTCTTTATCCATCCACCGATGAACGTTTAGGTTGCTTCCATGTCTTGGCTATTGTGAATGGTACTGCTATGAACATAGAGGTGCTTGTATCTTTTTGAATTATGATTTTGTCTGGGTATGTGCCCAGGAGTGGGATTGCAGGGTCATATACAGTCATCCCATCCTTAGACATGTGACTGGGTCTAGCCTGGGCTGGAAGAGTGGCCTCCCTAAGATGCACAGGCAGTAAGCACACATCATTGCAGTCACTGAGGTTGTGTGCTCGTTTGTTATGCAGCATTGTTTCAACTGAGAGACTTGTGGGCAGTGAATGAATAGGGTATTTAAATCACTGAGAGGAGTTCAAACAGTACCCATCCCCATTTCTTATCTTGACATATTGTCTCTGGAACTCTATGAAGCAGTTCACAGAGGGTCCCCACTGCAGGATCAATACCAACAGAAGGGCGATCGAAGAGTCTTGAGGCAAGTTCTGATGTAGATCTGACTGACCTTCGTCAAGGAAATGGAAGCCAGCTCAGCAGAGTGTGTAGCTAAAGAGCTGGAGCTGGTGACGGAGGAGGATGTCAATGGATGTGTTCCACAGCATCTCTGAGTAAAGATTTATAAACAATCAATAGTACTGTCTTCTGTTGTTCCTCTATCAGGTATGCCATTTAAGCATGGAATCCATCAAGTGACTAAAGCCCAGGAACAGAAAGGCAATGAGAACCTGCTTCTGTGTTAGTACTTTTCTTTCCGACCTAGACACGAGAACTCAAACTAGTAGGCTAGTGGTTCTCACCCTGTCATGCACCAGGAGCACTTGAAGGGCTGGTTGGCATCCTGCTGCTGGGCCCCAACCGGAGAGCTTCTGATCCGGGAAGTCTGGTGAAGGCCCAGGAACTGGTGTTTCTGTCGGGTTCCCAGGTCATACGACTGTGCTGGCTGAGGTCTCACCTTGAGGACCACTGCTTCCGTGATTGCAGAGTGTTTCCTCTCTGTGTCACCTGGCTAGACCATGGCGCTCTGCTGTTTGATTGAGATATTGCTGTGATTAGCACCTAGCTCAGTAAACTTTGGACTTCCCAGGGTGGCGCTCCTGCCCATGCAGGAGATGTAAGAGATGTGGGTTTGAGCCCTGGGTCTGGAAGATCCCCTGGAGGAGGGCATGGCAGCCCACTCCAGTGTTCTTGCCTGGAGAATCCCATGGACAGAGGAGCCTGGTGGGCTACAGGCCATGGGGTTGCAGAGTTGGACGCAAATGAGCAACTTAGCATACAGGCATGCACAATAATCTTTGAATAGAGCAGATTACCCTCCATACTGTGGGTGAGCTTCATCCAGTCAGTTGAAGGCCTTGACAGAGAAGACTAGGTTTCTAGAAGGAGGAATTATGCCTCAGGATTGGGACATAGCAATCGTGACTGAATTTACAGGCTGTTGGTCTGAAAACTGGATGAAACATCAACTTGTAGGTGAATTTCCAGCCTGCCTGCCTGCTCTACAAATTTCAGACTTGCCAGCCCCCGTGGTCATATGAGTCAATTCCTTAAAATAAATCTTTCTTTCTCTTCTCTCTCTCTCTCTAGAACCTATTAATGGTTTTTTTTTTTTTTTTTTTTGGAGAACTATGACTAATACAGTAACATTACAACCAAGTTTCCTAAAAAAAAGTAATATTTTTAAAGGCTACAACTCTGCATATGTTGACTCTTCACCCCAAATGCCTTTGCCTACTTTTTCACCATCCAGGAACCTCTTGAACCAAAAGAAGACGCATCTCAAATATCCCATGTTGCGTGAAACTTTCTAGACTTCCTCTGGTGTCAGCTTCCTTGTTCTGTGGGCCACACTATGTTGGATTAAAAACCGTTTACCACAGATAATGTTCTAGTCATTATTCTAACTTCATCTGCATTATAAAATTGTTTATAAATCCTGGCCTATAGTTAGCATTTTTTAATCTTTTAAACAATATTTATTCATTTGGCTGTGCCAGGCCTTGGTTGTAGCACTTCAGGCTCTTTGCAGCATGCAGAATCTTTAGTTGCGGCGGATGGGGTCTAGTTCCCTGACCAGGGATTGAACCCAAGTCCCCTGCATTGGTAACACAGAGTCTTAGCCACTGGACCACCAGGGAAGCCCCCCATAGTTAGCGTTTAGTAAATGCTTTAATAAATAAAGGAGTTAAGCATAGCATTTAGTCAATATTTTGAATGAATAAAGAATGAAATAATGGCTTCTGTTCTTATTGAAATCTATTACTGTATCAAAGAACTCTAGAAATAAACTTTCCAATTAACCCTAAGAAATACTATAGATACATACATATATTCACTTTGCAGGTCTCACCAAAAACCTGGGAGGACACAACAGACTAATAAATAAAGAAGTTGCTGTAGTGACAACAGAACCGGTCTCCTGATTTGTGCACGAGCATTGGTCCTATAACTGTAGGCATAGTCATCCATTCACCAAGCATTTATTGAGTGCCTGCTGTTTATCTGGCACTCTGTCAGATGGTATATAAATTACTGATCACTCATGATTGCACTTTTCTTCAATGTTCTAGGAAGTTTTCACAAGCAATATTAAGCCGGTGTATTTTCACACATCAGAAAATTGACATGTTTTTCTTACATTTAAGAAATTAAAAGAAAATTAAGCAAATGACACTAGAATTAGAAAGAATGAACAATTCATTAGGCAATAAGAATGTTAAGTAGAAATTGGGAATCTCTTTCCTATTTTAATATGCACTTGAGCTTAATTGGCTAAGTTTTGAATGTGGGGTGATGAGCTGAGTTGTTAATACAAATCACACACCTTTTATATACTTAATAAAATCCAAGAGTCTGGGATGCATTTGTGTTGCAGACAATTTATCTGCAGGAGTCAGTGAGTTGGGTAATAGAAAGGGATAATAGGAAATCAGTGGCTGAGAAACCAATAAAGTAAATTAACGCCTGCCTTACTTTATTAATTTATAACAATAATGTAATGGATAAATCAATGAGGGGTGCTTTGAGAAAAATGGATAGAGGGAAGAGTTCCTCCTTTTTGCAATTTGTTGAAATCATTTCCTCTGCAGAGGCAAAGAAATGCCTTGCTCTTGACACCACGTGTGGAAGCCTGCAGCGAAGCACAATCTGTGGTGTTTTGCTCTGCCCTTGGGCCTCAGGTTTTCTGAGAGCTCCCTTTGACATCCAGATGCTTGTATCTACATCTCTTTTCCTGAAGGCTTTTTCTTTTTTTTTCAATTTTAAAAATACTCTATGTGTGTTTGTGTGTATTTGGCTGTGCTGAGTCTTAGTTGCGGCACACAGATCTTGTCTTTGTTACGTCGTGTGGAATCTTTAGTTACGGCATGTGAATGGTTAGCTGCAGCTTGTGAGATCTAGCTCCCTGAACAATGATGGAAGCCAGGTCCCCTGCACTGGGAGCGTGGAGTCTCAGCCACTGGAGCACCAGCCAGGGAAGTCCCTGGAGACTTTTTTCTAAAGTTTCTGCCTTAGGAGGCTGTCAGCACTTGGAAAATAACGTATTCCCTGCTCCTCAGCAGCCTTTGGCCAGTGATAACTAGCAGTTGGTTATCAATACCCCAGCTCCTGTGTTTCCTCGGGTGAAGTAACTCATAGGTATTATTTACACAGCATCTGAATTTGCACAAAGAATCAAGCTCCATTTCTCTACAAGAAAGCCTGGCTTGATGCGCTGGCTTTTCTTCCCTGTGCCACTTTGCCACTTCTTAATAAAGCTTCCTGCATCCCCCAAATAAATGCTTGCACTTGAATCTGTACTTAGAGATAGTTTCTAGGAAAACCCAGACTAAGGCCGGTAAAGAGGTGAAAGAGGAGAGTGAAAAAGCTGGCTTAAAATTCAGCATTCAAAAAACTAAGATCATGGCCTCAGGTCTGATCACTTCATGGGAAATAGATGGGAAAACAATGGAAACAGTGGCAGACTTTATTTTCTTGGGTTCCAAAATCACTGCAGATGGTGGTTGCAGCCATGAAATTAAAAGGCGCTTGCTCCTTGGAAGAAAAGCTATGACCAACCTAGACAGCATATTAAAAAGCAGAGGCATTACTTTGCTGACAAAGGTCCAACTAGTCCAAGCTATAGTTTTTCCAGTGGTCATGGATGGATGTGAGAGTTGGACCATATAGAAAGTTGAGTACCATAGAATTGATGCTTTTGAATGGTGGTATTGGAGAAGAGTCTTCAGAGTTCCTTGGACTGCAAGGATATCAAACCAGTCCATCCTAAAGGAAATCACTCCTGAATATTCATTGTAAGGGGTGATGTTGAAACTGAAGCTCCAATACTTTGGCCACCTGATGTGAATAACTGACTCACTGGAAAAGACCCTGATGCTGGGAAAGATTGAAGGCAGGAGGAAAAAGGTACAACAAGAGGATGAGATGGTTGGATGGCATCACCGACTCGATGGACATGAGTTTGAGTAAGCTCTAGGAGTTGATGATGGACAGGGAAGTCTGGTGTGCTGCAGTCCATGGGTTCGTGAAGATTCAGACAAGACTGAGCAATTGAACTAAACTGACTGAAGGCACAAAGAATATGTGTCTGTTACTCTCTGTTGATCCTGGGCAGGGCGTGGTTTTTTCAGTTCCTGTTCAGAAGTGAAGTGAAGTGAAGTGAAGCGCTAGTCGTGTCCGACTCTTTGCGACCCCATGGACTGTAGCCTATCAGGCTCCTCCGTCCATGGGATTTTCCAGGCAAGAGTGCTGGAGTGGATTGCCAGCACTGGTTATATAATCACATTAGGCAGCAGCTCAGGTTCCAAAGTTTTGAGGAGGTGGTTTGGGTAGGACTCACAGAGGGGCGTTCTGGACAGATAGGGGTCTTTTAAAGCCATTTATACTCCTTGTTGTCCCCTCTTCCCCTTAGTTGTGTCTGGCAGCCTTCTCAACAACACATGCTTGGGGAAGACTGATCAGTGCTAAGCAGACTGAGCTCTGTTCATTTTCCATTGCCCGTCTTCCCAGGAGACAGTAAACATTTGTCTCGCTGACATTAAGAGCTAGCATTTTTCTCCTTTTACTACTTTTGTTGCTGGCATAATTAGCAGTTTGCTCAAGCTACATCATGCCTCCTGGAGCTGCTCTATCTCTGTTTCCTTCAGGGAGAGAATGTCCCCTTTCAAAAATGTGTATGTGTGTGTGTGTGTTTCCATGGAGTCATCAGAAAGAATTTCCCCCTCAGTCGTCATCTTCCATCTGAGCCACTGTGGGTGATACCCTCTCTCCTTCCTGTTTCTTTTCTTCAGCTGTGAGGATCTATTTTCTAATTAGCAGCCGGAGTGGTCAGTTAGGGTAGAAGTGCATTCATGATCTTTCTTAGGAAATCCTTCCAAGGATTTTCTCATGCACTTCCTGTACACTCCAGACTCTTCCCCCATATGACAAGGTCTCACCCCTCATGCCCATCAGGTCTTTGCTCAAATGTCATCTTCTTAGAGAGTCCTCATCTGACCACCCCATTGGAACTTGCAAGTCCGTCTGATATCAGATGACCTTAGCTTGTGGTGGCTTGAAGCAGGGTTTCCGTTCCCAGCTAGAGATTAAGGTTGGGTCATGGCAGTGAGAGCTGAATCCTAGCCACTAGACTAGTGGTCAGTGACAAGGACCTGGCCTTTCAGCTTTGTAGAAGAGAATTCCCACAAAGAAGAGAGCAATGAAACAAGGTGTTTATTAGGAGGAAGAGTCCAGTAATTGTGGTTACACACAAGGGTGGGCTCAGGGAGAGTCGCACCCTCATGGCGATTTGAATCACTTTTGTAAGACATATTTTTCTGGGTTTCCTTTGGGCAATCATTTTGGTTTGAGACATTTTTCCTGGGTTTCCTTTGGCCAATCATTTTGGTTTGTCTGGTTCAGAGTTCATATTTGGTATATTTCAGGATCCTCTCACGTGTGTGCATGCATCTGTCAGCCAAGATGGATTCCAGCAAAGAGAGCTTTGGGTAGCTTTGACATCACTCCCTTTTTGATTGCCAAGGAGCTTTCTAGTCAGAAAGGTTTCCCGACTTCAAGAATGAGATGTGATCCCTTATGTCTTATCTGGGCAGGCCCCAGCCTCCTCTCTTGATTGTCCTGCTATTGTTTTGGAATTTCTTCCATAAGGAATGAACTTTATTTGCTTACCCTGGGGGCCTCTCTACCTCCTGTCTCAAATCTCCTCTGAGAATCATAGACCCCAAGAAAGCTTTATTGGGAAGATGAAAGTCTGTCTTCTGAAGCTTCTTCAGGCTGGCAAGGGACTGGTAGACCTTACCTAGTTGAGGTGATGGAGCTCTTGCCCTGTCTCAGTAAGGGGTCCTAAGGAGACCAGTCCTGGGTGTTCATTGGAAGGAATGATGCTGAGGCTGAAACTCCAATACTTTGGCCACTTCATGCAAAGAGTTGACTCACTGGAAAATACCCTGATGCTGGGAGGGATTGGAGGCAGGAAGAGAAGGGGACAAGAGAGGATGAGATGGTTGGATGCATCACTGACTCGACGGACATGAGTTTGGGTAAACTCCAAGAGTTGGTGATGGACAAGGAGGCCTGGCGTCCTGCATTTCATGGGGTTGCAAAGAGTTGGACATGACTGAGCAACTGAACTGAACTGAGGCTAATTCTTATAGGTTGGGCGTTTATGGCCCTTCCAGGGATGCCTTTGCCTGATATTGAGGGATCCACTCCCTTAGAATATGGCTGGGAATAGGGCCTTGCTCTTCCAACTGGTCTATCTTAGTCACATCCTCAGCACTCCCCATCTCGTTCCTCTCCTGTGTTATTTTTATATGGTTTATCACGGCAATTTCCTGCATCTATGTTTAGTGTTTCTTGACTTTTTCGCTTCATTAGAACAGCACTTTGCTCCTTTCAGTGCAGTCCAGTCGCTCAGTCGTGTCCGACTCTTTGTGACCCCATGAATCACAGCTCGCCAGGCCTCTCTGTCCATCACCAACTCCCGGAGTTCACTCAGACTCACGTCCATCGAGTCGGTGATGCCATCCAGCCATCTCATCCTCTGTCATCCCCTTCTCCACCTGCACCCAATCCCTCCCAGCATCAGAGTCTTTTCCAATGAGTCAGCTCTTCACATGAGGTGGCCAAAGTATTGGAGTTTCAGCTTTAGCATCATTCCTTCCAAAGAAATCCCAGGGTTGATCTCCCTCAGAATGGACTGGTTGGATCTCCTTGCAGTCCAAGGGACTCTCAAGAGTCTTCTCCAACACCACAGTTCAAAAGCATCAATTCTTCGGCGCTCAGCCTTCTTCACAGTCCAACTCTCACATCCATACATGACCACAGGAAAAACCATAGCCTTGACTAGACAGACCTTAGTCGGCAAAGTAATGTTTCTGCTTTTGAATATACTATCTAGGTTGGTCATAACTTTTCTTCCAAGGAGTAAGCGTCTTTTAATTTCATGGCTGCAGTCACCATCTGCAGTGATTTTGGAGCCCCCCAAAATAAAGTCTGACACTGTTTCCACTGTTTCCCCATCTATTTCCCATGAAGTGATGGGACCGGATGTCATGATCTTCATTTTCTGAATGTTGAGCTTTAAGCCAACTTTTTCACTCTCCGCTTTCACTTTCAAGAGGCTTTTTAGTTCCTCTTCACTTTCTGCCATAAGGGTGTTGTCATCTGCATATCTGAGGTTGTTGATATTTCTCCCAGCAATCTTGATTCCAGCTTGTGTTTCTTCCAGTTCAGCGTTTCTCATGATGTACTCTGCATATGAGTTAAATAAGCAGGGTGACAATATACAGCCTTGACGTACTCCTTTTCCTGGAACCAGTCTGTTGTTCCATGTCTAGTTCTAACTGTTGCTTCCTGACCTTTAGCAAAGTGCATTTGAGATTCCTTCATGTTGTATATTAGCAGTTCGTTCCGTTTTGCTGTTGAGGGGTGTTCCCTTATGTGGAAATATGTAAATTTGCTTATCCTTTCACCAGTTGAAGGACCCTCCTGAATTGTTTCCAATTTTTAATGATTATGCATAAAGCTGCTATAAATATTTTTGTGCAAATTTTTAGGACAATATAGGTTTCATTTCCCTTGGGCAGATACCTAGGAGTGTAATTGGTGGGTCATATGGTAAGCCTATTTTTAACTTTACAGGAAATTGTCAACCTGTTTTCCAGAGTGGTGTACCATCATGTACTCCCAGCAGTGATGCTTAAGGTTCCATTTTTCCTAGTCCTTCCCAGCACTTGGTATTGTGGGTTTAAAACCATGGGAAGTATTTTACCAAAGTACCTGAGACCCATCGTTTATAATCAAATTTTCAAATGGTGCCCAAGAGGTGGTCTTGTTTTTGTTTTTCAATAAGATTTGTTTTTTTCTATTCCATTGCTCCCCTGGCTCCTGTTTCAACTTGATTGTTTTTATTTTCCTCTATTTGATCAGGTCCCCCAACAGGACTCTAAAGACCCTAGCGGGAGAGATTTTTTAAAATTTCATTTTATTTATTTTTTAAACATCAAAAACCTTTTGTATTGAGGTACAGCCAGTTAACAATGTTGTGATAGTTTCAAGTGAACAGTGGAGGGATCAACCCAAAGAGGGAGAGAGTGGGCTGTGGTTCACTACAGTCCCCTGAGCACCAAGCGTTGTGCCAAGGTTAATAAATACTTGCTTTTTTCTAGTTCAGAAAATGTGAATGATGGGGGCTGACAGTGATGTAATGAGAATAGTGTGGGCCAGGCAGCCAGAGGAGGGGTTCTCGTCAGTTAACCTCCCCTGGCTTCAGTCTCCTCATCTGCATAATTTATGTTTGTACTAAAGTCTCTAATTTCTCTATTTGCACCATTCTGTGTTTTGATTATCATAGCAACAATAGGGTAATTGGACAAATGACATAATTGTCCTAAATGGGCATGGCTTCTGTTGGGATTAAGTGTCAGTCTTTGAAAGCAACAAATAGGGATAAAGCTGTTAGCTTGAGATTCATTCTGATTTCCATGAAAAATTTCCATGGGTTGTTTTCCTGTCCCTAGCACCCTGTCCCTCCCCTGTAACACTTCCTTTCCATCTATGCTTTCCAGCATTCAAAGGGACTCTCAAGTTCCACCTCATAGAGTCCTTCATGGTTTGTAACTTTTAAATTTGTTTTTCACTTGCTTTTGTATCTTTCCCCTGCTGTCTACCAGCTTCATGAGAGACAAACTATGCAAATTGTTTTTGTCATTATATCAGTGCGATAAATGTCTGTTCAGTGAATTAATGATGTTAATGAATATGCTCTGAAAAAAAAAGTTTTTATTTCTCTGCAAATCAGTGCTGGAAATACTGTGTTGTTTACCTTTCCTACTTGGAATGACATTGTCCTGCATACAAGACCTGTTGGATTTTGTTTCTCCAGGATTAACCAAATTTATTTCATATGGGCCTCCCTCACCTTTTAAAACTTTGGTTGGATCATCTTTTTATTCAATAATTATACCCACATTAATAAAACAATAGCTAATCAGTGTTAGACAACCTCCATGCACCTGGGCTATTCCAAACACTTTGTAACTATCCTTTAGAACAATCCTAGTTTTACTATCTTTATTTCAGAATTATGGGTGAGAAAACAGAGGCTTGGAGAGATACAGTAACTTTCTAAGTCACAGGGTTCCTTGAGAAATCAGTCATCAGATCTCTCAGCATGGGAAATGCTGGTCTAATGGAATTGAAGGGCTCTGGGTCTGAGCCAGACCTATTTTGAATCTAGAATGGAATGGATTATGGAAAGATCCCTACTTTTTAAATGTGAGTCTGAGCCTCATTTCCTTTTACCCATAAATGGTGATGGTCATACTCACTTAAAAGGATAGTTGTAGGAATAAAATGAAAAAAATGTATGTAAAGTTAACACTGAACAGGGCTGGTGATAAATGTTTGAGACATTGTGGTTACTATCAACAGAGAGGTTTGCACAATACAGTATTTGTTGAACATAAATTGCACTCTCTGTCCCTCTGCCTTTCACCCTTGGCCTTTGGGACTTCATTTACCTGGAACTTCTAAGAGCAGTATGTTAGCTAGGTGAGGCTAAACGCTGTAACAAGCAGCCTTGGAATATTGTGAAGTCTTGTCTCTTTCACAGGAGGTCCACAGAGGATCTCCTTGGATTCCTTGGATTTCCTTGGAAGGACTCAAGTCCTTCGCAACATCCTCTGCCTTTGACACAAAGAAGGAGCAAGCAGACCATCTCAGGAAGGTTTGCAAAATATTGTGAAGGCAATGCTTCGTAAATTGCCTAGTTCTTAAAACATTTACCCTGCATGAAAGTTCAGGAACCCAGTGCACTTTCTGGTTATTTTTAGGTAATTAAAAGTCCAGTAGTCAAAAGGTCCAGTCTTTGTAATCAGCAAAATAGTGAACATGATTTGAAGTTAATTTTTTTTCTCATCTAAAACTAAGCCAGTAACTGGTGATCAGTTTAGCGGGAGAAACTGGAGGTGGTCATTAAAGCTTCACTGTTTATCATCTCCCCTCCTCATTCTGTAGACCTTTTTAAAAAATAAATATTTATTATGTTCAGTATATAGATTGATGGATTTTTCAGAAAGTAAAACACTCAGGTAATACATAAAAGTCCACATAATATTTAAAAAATGTAAAACATAAAAACTTGTGTGCTTGCAAATTCATCAGTTAATATTCATTGTGAAATGTCTTATTTCACCTTCACTGCTTTTTGGTTAAGACTGTAGACATTTCACTCTGCTGTCTTCTTGTTGGAGGCAAAGTTGGATACAGTTCTGATTTTTTGTTCCTCTGTAGGTAATATGTTTTCCTTCTGGGATTTTGGGGATATTTTTTTCTGTATCATTGTTTTCTGTAGTTGAAGGTAGTATTCCTAGGTGTAGATTTTTGACATTTATCCTCCTTGGTGTTCTCTGCTATATATAGTGTCTGGCATTAATTTGGGGGGAATTCTTAATCTTTACTGTTACAAATATTTCTTCTTTGCGTTTCTCCCTTTCTTTTCCTTCTGGTAGTCCCATTACACATATATTACACATTTTGTAGTTGTCCACGGTCCCTGGAATTTTGTTCTGGTTTTTCAGTTCTTTGTCCTCTTTGCTTTTCAGTTTTGGAGGTTTCCATTGAAATATCCTCTAGCTCAGTGAGTCTCTCCTCAGCCACGTCCAATTTACCAATAAGCCTGTCAAAGACATTGTTTATTTCTCTTACAAAGGTTGTTTTTTTTTAATCTATTGAGGTTTTTTTTTTTTTTTTGGTTCTTCCTTAGAATTTCCATCTCTCCGTTTGCCTTGCACATCTGTTCTTGCCTCCTGTCTACTTTATCCATTGGAGACCTTAGCATATTAATCATAGTTGCTTAAAACTCCCTGTCTGATATTTCCAGCATCCCTGTTATGTCTGATTTTTAGTTTGCTCTGTGTCTTCAGATCATGTTTTTTTTTTTTCTTTTTTTTGTCTTATGATTTTTTTCTTGTTAGCTGGCCATGATGTGCTAGGTGAGAGGAACTGCTGTGAGCAGACTTTAGTGATGTAGGATGAGGTGTGGAAGAATGTAAGGTAAGCTCTCTGAGCTTCGGGACTGTGTCCCTCACCAGGAAGGACAGCATTTGGCACTAAGGATGTAGGTTCAAATTTCAAACCATAAAAGGAGAAAAAATTGACTCTTCCTTTTCACTTATACTCTTCAGTTCCAGCTGATTATGTTTATCATATATTTTGTCTTCTTCTTTTTTTTTTTTTTTTTGGTGGTGGGGGGTGGAGGGGAGAGAAACTCTTTTCTCCAGTGTAGCTCTGAATATTTTGGTTACCAATGTAACCAACAGGCTTCCCTGGTGGCTCAGTAGTAAAGAATCTGCTTGCAATGCAGAAGCTGCAGGTTCAATCTGTGGGTCAGGAACATCCCTTGGAGGAGGGTATGACAACCCACTCTAGTATTCTTGCCCGGAGAATCCCATGGATAGAGGAGCCTGGTGGGCTACTGTCCATGGAGTCTCAAAGAGTCCGACATGACTGAAGCAACTTAGCTCACAATATATCTCTCTTGAATTGGAGACGACTGTGGGTGTTCTTCAGAGAAGGCAATGGCACCCCACTCCAGTACTCTTGCCTGGAAAATCCCATGGATGGAGGAGCCTGGTGGGCTGCAGTCCATGGGGTCGCTAAGAGTTGAACAGGACTGAGCGACTTCACTTTCACTTTTCACTCTCATGCATTGGAGAAGGAAATGGCAACCCACTCCAGTGTTCTTGCCTGGAGAATCCCAGGGACAGGGGAGCCTGGTGGGCTGCTGTCTATGGGGTCGCACAGAGTCAGGCACGACTGAAGCGACTTAGCGGCAGCAGCAGTAGCATGGGTGTTTTTTGGAAGGACTGATGCTAAAGCTGAAACTCCAGTACTTTGGCCACCTCATGTGAAGAGTTGACTCATTGGAAAAGACTCTGATGCTGGAAGGGATTGGGGGCAGGAGGAAAAGGGACGACAGAGGGTGAGATGGCTGGATGGCATCACTGACTCCATGGATGTGGGTTTAGGTGAACTCTGGGAGTTGGTGATAGACAGGGAGGCCTGGTGTGCTGCAAAGAGTTGGACACGACTGAGTGACTGAAATGAACTGAACTGATAAAGCATGATTAAAATGTTCAGAAGAGCTCCTGTAACTTGGATGAGATGGTAGTCATTTATTTTCTAACTTGATGAAAAATTTATACATTTACACTGTCATGAAACAACTTATTTCCTCATTTTTGTCCTCGATACTGTGTACTTTTGACTGTTCTTTCCTATTGCTGACAGATGTTTTTTTCCCCGTTTTGAAGTAACAGAGGGGCACACATTTCTGTCTGTGTTTTCACTTTTGCTCTGCTTGTGGTAGAATTTCTCTCTTATCATACAAAACGTAGTTACCTGTCAATCAGCGTTTACCAAGCACTCACCGATCTCTACATGTGTGAGATGGCTGGATGGCATCACTGACTCCATGGATGTGGGTTTAGGTGAACTCTGGGAGTTGGTGATAGACAGGGAGGCCTGGTGTGCTGCAAAGAGTTGGACACGACTGAGTGACTGAAATGAACTGAACTGATAAAGCATGATTAAAATGTTCAGAAGAGCTCCTGTAACTTGGATGAGATGGTAGTCATTTATTTTCTAACTTGATGAAAAATTTATACATTTACACTGTCATGAAACAACTTATTTCCTCATTTTTGTCCTCGATACTGTGTACTTTTGACTGTTCTTTCCTATTGCTGACAGATGTTTTTTTCCCCGTTTTGAAGTAACAGAGGGGCACACATTTCTGTCTGTGTTTTCACTTTTGCTCTGCTTGTGGTAGAATTTCTCTCTTATCATACAAAACGTAGTTACCTGTCAATCAGCGTTTACCAAGCACTCACCGATCTCTACATGCTCATCACTACAGTTAAGTCTGACAATTGGAAAATGAGTACAAGAAAAAGGAAGAGATAACATCTGAGGTTGTTGGAATTAAGTTAACAGGGGCAAAAACACTGAAAACAAGTGAGATCTTGCTCTTCTTGTTATTGTTATTATCTGATGCATTTGTTTCCTAGGGCTCCTGTGACACATTTATCACAAACTTGGTGACTTTCAAAGAACAGACATATCCCCTCTTAGTTCTGGAAACCAGACGTCCAAAATAGAAGTGTCAGTGGGGCTGGTTCTCCCGGAAACTCTGGGTGAGACCCTGTCCCCAGCTCTCTCTCCTGGCTTCCAGGGGCAGCAGATGACCCTCAGCTTATCCTTCACTCCAGCCACTGCCTCTGTTTTCACATCGCCGTCCTCTCTGTCTCCTTTTCTCTTAGTGTCTTCTTCACCACTAAGGACACTTGTATTGGGTTTAGGGCCCATTCAGGTCAACCAGGATGTTCTCATCTCCAGATCTTTAACTTTATTACATCCCTACAGACCCTTTCTTTTTCAAATAAGATGCATTGAGAAGTCCTGAGTGATATGTCTTTTGGGGAGCCATCATTCAATTTGTTACATTTGGCCATTTGACGTGTGTTATTTTTCTTTGAATTTTTTTTTTTTTTTTTAAAGGTTCCTAGAAATCTCCCTCAAGGACAAGAAACATTTTATATCTCATATGTTTCCTAGAACCCAACTGAAGACTCTACCCTGTCAAGTCCTCTTTTTTTTTTTTTCCAGGATTTTTTTGATGTGGACCAGTTTAAAAGCCTTTATGGTGTTTGTTACAGGATTGCTTGTGCTTTTTGGTTTTGTGGCCATGTGAGCCATGTGGGATCTTAGGCCCCAGAGATCAAACCCTCACCGCTTGCATTGGGAAGCAAAGGCTTAACCACCAGACTAGCAGAGAAGTCCCTGTAAAGCTCTTTTAATGTAAAAGATGTGTATGTATCTTATGAGGTGTGAAAGGAATGGATGACAGAGGGAAAAAGCCATGTGACAATATCTTTGTAGCCTACTGGTGCCACTGACAAACAGGAAAATGTGTGATGTGAGAGTGGTGAGTTCTGTGTCATGCTAAGCTAAGTGTACGCAGAAAATCACCTGACTCTAGTCTAGGGGGACTTGGAAAGGCTTTCTGGGGAAGGAGTCATAGCAAGTGAAATCCAAAGACCCATGTGGACAAGGAGGAAGAGTATTACAGGTACATAAAACAGCATGTGGGGATTTCCCACGCAAGCTCTCTGGGGCCAGCAAAGGCGTTGGACATGCCTAGGAGATATGGCACCCAGCGTGAATGTATGATGCACCAGATAATTCCTGCTGGCCCCAGAGACCTCATAAAACTCCCGCGGTGGGGTGGTAGTTATGAAAGGAATTGGGGGTTAGTGAGGCTGGAGGCAAGGCTGGTCAGTTTCAGGTTGTCAGAGGAACCCAGGTGAGTGACGGCAGTGTCAGGTATGATCCAGACAGAGGGTGGAGGCGTTGTGTCTCAGAGTTATTAAAATGATGAACAGTGGTTCGTCATGTTGGCTGGTTGGATTGAAGCCATATAGAAGAGAAGGACTCAAGGATGATTTTTGTTTTTATCGTAACATTTTTATTATAGTATAGTTCATTTACAATGTTGTGTTAGTTTCTGCTGTACAACAAAGTGAATCAGTTATACATATACATATATCCACTCTCTTTTAGAGTCTTTTCCCATGTAGACCATTACAGAGTATTGAGTAGAATTTCCTGTGCCATGCACTTGTTAGTTACCTATTTAATGTAGAAAAAATGAGTTTTAAATGTTTGGTTTGTCTCTAGTGGACAAGCAATGGTATTGTTTATGGCCACTGAAGACAGAGAATATGGAACTTTCTGCCCATCTCTCCTCTGTACAAAGGAGGAAGTGATCCCTGCTCTCCCTGTCTCACAGCATTCCTAGGACCAAATAAAGTATTTAAAATGCTTTAAAAATTGTAAAGCAATTTCCAAAATGGCTCTTTATGATTGGTTTACATTTTATCAAAAATTATAAAGAATATAACTATATGAAGGCAAATAAGATACATTTTTTAAATAGAAGGAGTTAACCTTTTGAAAAGGCCCTGCTTTCCCTCTCTCTGCTTTTCTATCCTGCATCCTGATTTCATCATGACATGTACCCCCCAAAAAAGTCTAAAGTCATTCTGTAAAGCCTGTTGTTTCTCAGTGACTTGCAACTTCACCGCTTGATTGCCCCATCCACCTGGGCAGAGATATACTGTGCTGACCTTCATGTGAACACACACAAGGAGTGAACTCAGTAACTCTTGGTTAAAGTCTTGGGCGGCATGTCCATCTTCTCATTTGTGAAATGGGTATAATTTTATCTATCTCACAGACTGAGGGCCTAATGAAATTAAACACACATGGCATATGTGTCAATTGTTACTTATTATACCTGGAAAAAAGTAAGAACACAATAACTATGACTTTATTATTATTATTTTATAACATATACTCTGCAAACAGATCTCCTTGTATTTGGAAATCTTTACTTCCTGCTCAGCAACCTTACAAATCTCTGGAGACTCCTATGGATGCTGACCTCTGTTTCACTCTTACCTGTGTCAACAGACCACCTGGTTTCCGCTACCCACCCCACTCCCCACTCACATCTTCCTGAATTTCCATAGCGTTTAGCGTCTGCCTCTATTGAACTGTTTCCTCCATGTTCACATTGTCTTTTTAAATAGACCCTAAATCTCATAAGGGGATGTATCTAGTAGGGTGCCCAGAAGATATAAGAAAAAGGATGATTTGATAACCAACAAGTCCTTTCTTAGCATCTCTTCTTTGGGAGTCTTGCTGACATTCTAACTTCCCAGTCCTCTTTCTGTCCATTGGAATTAATCTTCATGTTTTAAAGGAAGAAAGAAAGTGAAAAAAATGAGGAATATGTAACTTTAAAACCTTGGTCTCAAAACAGGGAGAATGTTGGTTTTAGAACATTTTGATCTTCTTAAATGTATTTTCTTTCCTTTTCTGACAACTCAAAAATTGCAATAATAATTACACTCTTCCCCTAAATGCCCTGCTGCTGCTGCTGCTAAGTCACTTCAGTCATGTCGGACTCTGTGCGACCCCATAGACGCCCTAGTTAGAACCAAAGCCAAGACGATTTTATCCCCCTATTAGGAGAGGGCTGCAGGAAGAGCCTATATGATGTGCCTGCTTTCTTGTGAGAGTGCAGATGTCTCACAGAGCAAAGCTGAGCCTCAGGCTGCAGAAGCCTTGGCCAGACTGCACTAGACGTTTCTGCAAAGCGCCTGGAGCAACACAGAGCAGTTGCACTGAGGGGCCGCTTCAGATGAAGTGTGTTTTTGTGGCGACTCCTTAATTTCATTTTCTAATTCTATTCATGGAATCTGAAGGTTGTATAACTTGGGGAAAAGACTCTGGCATCCTTTTGAATACACAGTCTGGTGCTTTTAATGAGGGCAAATTTACTTCACCTCTTCAAGCTCAATTTTCTTCTTTGTGAAATGGCAATGAAAATATTTCTACCCAAAGAGAACACGTTACATTTCTCCTTGTAGGTATTTGGAGAGCAGTAATAATAGGACAACAATCTGTTCCTGACTCTGAGCCATTGGAAGCTACACATAAATGTGTTGGCAACTTCCAACTTTTTACCAAAGTATAATTCAAAAAAATTAAAACATGACTATCATGTCAAAGATTTATTTAACTCGTTAATGAGGGAACCAGCAGGATGTTAAAGCTGATTCAAAGAGAATTTGAAAATCTCATTTTATATATAGGCCCAGAAAGAATTACTGCTAGAATAAGATTGCTAAATTTAGATATAAAATCTGTCTACTTCCTACAGGGCAATAAAACTGGTAAAATGGTAAAAATACAAATAATAAAAATGGCCCCTTTGGCAATACCATTTCCAGTGTTCAGATATTGTTTACGTTTGTATCAGAGAAAATCTAAAGTTAACATTTAACTTCAAAAATTACAATTCCTAATCAAGAGAAATAATTAATCAAACATAGTTACCTTCTCCTAGAAAATTAAATGATCCTGGGGACAGATAATATTCCTCTGACATTGAAAGGACCTGTGGTCATGATTTTATCTTATTCTCAAGGTTTGAAGGTATATCTTCATATTACCTATTTGTTTTCAATAGTTCCTATCATTCCCATTCTGGATTCGTACCTTCAGTTATTTTTATTTTTTCACTTTTCTTTGTTCCTCTAAGCCCACCTGTTTGGCTCTTTTCCCATTAGTCATTTATTGACCAGTTATATCTTCACTCTTTTCCAATTTTATTTTCTCCCTGAGCCATCATTTGAGTCTGCCTTTGTCCTTATGCTAAAAGCTGACTTAAACTTAATTGGCTGTGCACAACTGCCTTCCTTTTAGTATTAGCTGTGGTAAGATTTGCTATTTCCTTCCCCAGATCTCTGTGAGATAGAAGGAAAACAAGATTCAGATAGCATTCTTCCATACATCTAAAATCTAAGGCAAAGTTCGATAAAGTCTGGTTCTCTGTTCTTTTGTCCACTCCCAAATCACCCTGAATGAAAATTTCACTTAAGGCAAAAATTCTGTGGCATACATTTTTTTCCACCATTTTTCGTTTTGAATGAAATGATCAAGAATCTTCTAAACCAGTATCCTGGGACCATATAGGAATTAAAGAGGGTAGAAGGTATGTTAGATTTTAAAAAACTCTCTGTTCATGTAAGAATAAGGATATATCTGCCATATCCTTGCCCACCCTTGTATCTGAAGACCATCATTTTCACCAAGGAAAACTCGTGTCTAATGTCCATCATGCTGGTTAACAAGACATTGAGTTCACCAATGACAGTCCATTTGTATTATTCATTATGCTCATTAGCACACTTGTGGGTTGATCAGTGATCAGGCCAGTGAACCCTGGTGCATGCCATCTCTGGGATGTGTGGTCTTAAACGTCAACTACCTCTGGAGGGCTTCTCTTATGTCTCAAATGATAAAGAATTTGCCTGCAATACAGGAAACCTATGTTCAATCCCTGGGTCAGAAAGATCCCCTGGAGAAAGAATTGGCAACCCACTCCAGTATTCTTGCCTGGAGAATTCCATGGTCAGAGTTGGCTGGTGGGCTGTAAGTCCATGGGATTGCAAAGACTGGCACATGACTGAGCGACCAGCTTTCACTCTCAACTACTTCCGGAGAGTCCTCACAGCAGGAACGATCCTCTCCGAGGGTGTCACATTCATTTTTGTTACACAAGCTAGGCTGGAAGGAGTTTGGGATGTAAATGTAGTATCTCTTCCCAATCTGGGTGACTTGTTTCTAAATGGAGATATCGCTCCCTCCACTCTCTGCGGGAGGAGGAGGGGGTGTGTGACAGTGCCCACGGTGGAGAAAGCTTCCTATCTCTAGACTCTGGAAGCTGGGGTGGTGGCAACACTTCCTTGAGGACCCAGGTCCCATTTACCCTGGATGTCAGGAATTGAGCAAGGGAGATTTGGGAGTCTGAACGTCTTCCTCGAGGGTTGGGGTACCCCTACGTTAAGACCTCACTGCACAACCATTGCCAAGCCTACCGGCTATTGGGAAAAGATGAGGAAGCAAAGCATCATGACCTATTGCAAAGAAAGAATACCTGTTTTTAATTGCTCATTGCTTATGGGCACTGGGGTCTGTCAGAGCTTCCGGGAAAAACAAAGACCAACAGCAGCTCTGGTTTAAATTCAACTGCAATTGCGTCAGGTTTTATATTATGATAAAATCCTGGCCTCCTTAGAAGGAGGTTAAATCCCTAGTTGATTCAAAGTGGATTTCATTTCTCCAAAGATGAGCAGAAGGAGACAAAAACATGACCCATATTTTTTTCTCCTCAGAGTCCACATGCTTGCTCTATTTTTTCCCCCTCTTTCCTCTATCTTAGGAAGTTTCCTCACAGCCAACAGAGCAGAGGCGTGCTCTTGCTGCTTGGGAGTGGAAAAAGTCATGGCTTCCTTTGACACAAAAGGCCCTGGATTATTTCTGGCAGAGAGAGCAGCCTGGAGTGATTCATTGGGTGAGGCGCTTGCTGTGCCCCAACCAGAGCTTTTACCTATTTACGACAATATAATTCCATTTGCTTTTAGAGATGCACATTATGCCTCCTCTGTCAGACTAACTCAGAAATATGTCAGCCAGACACGCTGCTTCACCCCTCTTGCTGTCTACACTGCAGGCAGGACACAGAGGCAGAGGGTGGCTTCCACTCTTCTTTGGATAAGGGATGGGCTTGCCATCATTGCTGAAATCCCCAAAGTTAGGGGTTATGAAATTTTTGAATACAATGCCATGGTCTGCATGAAAGGACTTACTTCCTAAAATTTAGAACACAGTTTAAATGATTGTTTCAATAAATGTTCTAGAGTTAGAATAATTTTTGCTGAGTGGTTGATCAGGTACAGTATGGGTTTTGCTTACTAATCTTATCCCAGGTTTCATTTTACTTTATTCCACTTCTTTTTTCTCCTTATGTTTATTTCCTAAGTTTTAACATTTTCCGTGTAATTTTTAGAGATTTTACACATATACAAATTACTTTAGTGCGAACATAACCCCCATGGATCCTCCTTCCACTCATAAATCATGATTTCCCACCCAGATTTGCTGATTCCATCCCTTTGCCTTCCTTTCAGAAAGAACCATTCTCATGAATGTGATGTTTTTATTCTCATGCATGCATGCTAAGTCGCTTCAGTCGTGTCCGACTCTGTGCGACCCTTTGGACAGCAGCCCACCAGGCTCCCCTGTCCACGAATTCTCCAGGAAAGAGTACTGGAGTGGGTTGCCGTCTCCTTCTCCAATCCTCATGCATATTTTTATCTTTTTAATACACTTCTGTCCACAAATCATACATAGTTTTGGCAGGCATGTTTTAAAATTTTATAAATACTCTATAGTCTTCTATTGTCTGATTTCGCCACAATCTATTTGTCCATTTTCTTAGGATGTTTCCAGTTTTTCACAGTCACAGACATTGTCTTATCCATTTTTCCACATAGAAAGATTCTTCAGAGGCTCAGACTACAGTGGAATCGCCAAGTTTCTGGATATGAATATCTCCAGCTTTGCTAGATATTGCTGAATTGTTCTCCAGGGAAAAATGTTGGTGTTCTTCATAGACTCTGGGTACTGAAACTTGTTGGTGATACACACAGCAGATGCATTTTCCAGTCTGTGGCTTGACTTTTCCTGTTGTTCATGTGGCTTTTCTTCAATTTAAGTCTGAATTTGGCAATCAGGAGTTCATGATCTGAGCCACAGTCAGCTCCCGGTCTTGTCTTTGTTGACTGTATAGAGCTTCTCCATCTTTGGCTGCAAAGAATATAATCAATCTGATTTCGGTGTTGACCATCTGGTGATGTCCATGTGTAGAGTCTTCTCTTGTGTTGTTGGAAGAGGGTGTTTGCTATGACCAGTGCATTTTCTTGGCAAAACTCTATTAGTCTTTGGCCTGCTTCATTCCGCATTCCAAGGCCAAATTTGCCTGTTACTCCAGGTGTTTCTTGACTTCCTACTTTTGCATTCCAGTCCCCTATAATGAAAAGGACATCTATTTTGGGTGTTAGTTCTAAAAGGTCTTGTAGGTCTTCATAAA
>SJXQ01003451.1:0-24794 GCA_006408695.1 Aepyceros melampus
CCTCACCGCGCGCGCATCCGCTCCCAGCGGGGCCCGGATCGGGGCCGCCCCGACGGCGCGCGGCGGGCCTGGCTTGGGGCTGGCGGGACGGGGCGTGGGTCGCCCGCGAACGCGGCGCGGTCCCTTGAGCTCCCGGACCGTCGGCTGCGGCCGCACCGCCTCGGGCAGAGGCTCCTCCGGGAACCAGGAACGGTTGGCTAGTCTGTCCGTTCCGCTGCGCCCGACAGTCCGCTGCTGCCGAGGCCACTCAGTTTAGAGGAGCAGGGAGAGCTGCCGTCGGGTTCGGGGAGGTGCGGACCGAGCCTGTACCGCTCGGCGGGGCCGCGGCCGCCTCTCTCTGTCCAGCCGGGAGCCGTCGGGTCCCGCCCCACCCCAGACCCGACCAATGGGGGCGCAGGGGCGGGGACAAGGCTCTGGAAAGGAGCTCTGTGTGGCTGGCGATGGAGACTGAGATACGACTCGGTGTAGGTGATACGACCAGAAATCCGCAGTCGTGCTGTCTGGGGCCAGCTGTTGTCCTGGACTCCCCTTCCCTTGCTGGCTGCGCTGTCGGGAGGGCGCGAGCACTGGGCCTGGGGACCCAGGGTAGAAGCACGGTCGGGGAGATCAGATCCTGCGCTCCCGCGGAGGCGTGTCCTTCCTTGATCGCCCTGCCGGAGCCGGATCTCAACTCTTCGTCTGGCCCCCGAAGTGACCCGGCAGCCCTGCCTGGTGCGTGGGGTGTCGCCCCAGGACCCGAGACGTCTCAGTCGGGTCTAGAGGTGGAGGGGTTCGCGGGTACCAGCCAAGTCTAGAGAGTGAGTCGCATCCCTCTGGCAGCAGCATCCGGGCCAGAGTTTCCCGCCACTGCAGCTGCTGGCAGGCCTCCCGGCGTCTTCCCCGCAGTCCCCTTGTGTGAGCCGTTGGGGGCTCCTTCCGGGACCTCTGACACCTGTCGGGTCACTGCTCCCGGCGCGCCCACCCACCTGGCTCCGGCGCGCTCTCTGTCGGCGCCTCTGGCCGGCAGTCCCAGCAGCTCCAGCGCCGCGCTGTCATCGCCAGGTTTGCTGTGCGCCCTCTGGACCCCGGTGCGGGTCCAGCCGCGCGCGGCATATGCCTCCCGCCGGCCAGGAACTCTAGCGTCCTTCCTGATCTTTTGCATCTTAATTGTCACGGCCCTCAGCGGTTTGAGACAGGGCTCCTCGATTGACTAGCTCCGCATAGCTCAGTCGGTAAAGAATCTTCCTGCAGTGCAGGAGACCTGGATTTGATTCCTGAGTTGGGAAGATACCCTGCAGAAGGAAATAGCAACCCACTCCAGTATTCTTGCCTGGAGAATCCCATGGATAGAGCAGCCTGGCAGGCTACAGTCCATGGGGTCCCAAGAGTTGGACACGACTTAGTGACTAAACCACCACCACCAATCTTCCCTAGGCGCTAATCTCACCTCGTTTTTTCATTTACGGTTAAGGAGCTGCACTGAGAGGAAGAGACATGTAAACTGAGCTCCGAAAGCTGGAATGAATTGGTCAGGAGTGGAGTGTTTCAAGGTAGAAGCGATAGCTTGTGTGAAGGCCGCGACTCCAAAGAGCATAACAATAGCAGATGATAGCACTGTTCGTGTAGCAGCCATGTTCTGTGTCATTTCTTTCCTGCTCGCACCTTGTTATAGGGGAGTTGCACCCCCCATTCCCCACCTCACTTAACAGATGAGGAGACAGAGGCACCCAGGGGGTAAGGGACTTCCCTCAGGCCACACAGCAGTGCAGCTGGGCCGGGGTAGGAAAGCACATGCAAGAGAGCTGTTCAGTGAAGCCTGGAGAGACTAGGGGGCAAGTGACCAGGTGAGGACTCTGGATAGCAGATGGTTATGGCACCCGTGTGGGTTAAAGATAAAACTTTAAAATAAATGTATGATTTATCCAATAAAATTCAGATTTCCCCAAGATCACATCAAACTTAAAAATATATCAAATCTTAAATCCAGTCACTCGCTGGTGTCTTATGCCTAGTCTTCCTTTTACTCAACAGGTAAATCTCTACAAGACTGCTAAACCTGGTAAGATGTTTCAGACTAGCCATTCAAAGTGCCCAGGACCTGACCAGAGGCTGGATGCAGAGGGGACTTATGGATTGGAGGGAGCATGGACTCAGGACCCACAGCTGGAGACAGGTACAGTAATGCGAGGGGTCAAGACAACAATGATCCTCTCATAGAGATGGGATGGAGGGCTTTTGCAGTGATCCACGAGGCTTGGTGAGTCCGCATGCACAGGCAGGGGACAGAGTTGAGGGTGTCCCCTTGTCAGACAGTCAAGGTCTCTGAAATCTCCTGCCCTCTTCCTTGTCCCTATGTTCCTGGGCTTCCCTCTGCATTTCCTCTTTGAATCATGGGGGGCCTCAGATCTAGCCTGTGATTCTCCCATTGTGTACTGTATGATACTGGTCTCCCAGCAAGACTGCAAGCAGCCCTAGTGCTGGTCTGGTTCTTGTAATAGAAATTATCTCCATTTAGGATGAGTAGAGAAGGCTGTGCTCTCAAAACGATAGCCTCACGTTCCCATAAACCACTGGGTGCTGATCTGCACTGTGCCCTGAGCCAGAGATGAAGCTGCCCAGCTCCCTGCCCTCCAGTGGCCCTCAGGGGTCACGAGTGAACAGTCTCTTTGAAGGCAGAATGGAAGCTGTTCTCTGACAGAGGGGCCAGCAAAGTGTCTGGAAGGGCAGAAAAAGGGGGGACAGGTGATCCGTGAGTGGGACTGTGAAACTCCTGAACTTGAGGGCAACTGACATGGGGAAGGTTTCTTGGAGAGTTCATTTCAGTCCAGTTGCTCAGTCGTGTCTGACTCTCCGCGACCCCATGAACTGTAGCACCCTAGGCTTCCCTGTCCATCACCAACTCCTGTTTACTCAAACTCGTCCATTGAGTTGGTGATGCCATCCAACCATCTCATCCTCTGTTGTCCCCTTCTCCTCCTGCCTTCAGTCTTGCCCAGCATCAGGGTCTTTTCAAATGAGTCAGTTCTTTGTATCAGGTGGCCAAAGTATTGGAGCTTCAGCTTTAGCATCAGTCCTTCCAATGAATACCAGGACTGATTTCCTTTAGGATGGACTGGTTGTATCTCCTTGCAGTCCAAAGGACTCTCAAGAGTCTCCAACACCACAGTTCAAAAGCATCAATTGTTAGATGCTCAGCTTTCTTTATGGCACAACTCTCACATCCATACATGACTACTGGAAAAACCATAGCCTTGACTAGATGGACCTTTGTTGACAAAGTTATGTCTCTGCTTTTTAGTATGCTGTCTAGGTTGGTCATAACTTTTCTTCCAAGGAGCAACTGTCTTTTAATTTCACGGCTGTGGTCACCATTTGCAGTGAGCCCCTCAAAATAAAGTCTGTCACTGTTTCCATTGTTTTCCCATCTATTTGCCATGAAGTGATGGGACTGGATGCCATGATCTTAGTTTTCTGAATGTTGAGCTTTAAGCCAAGCTTTTCACTCTTTCACTTTCATCAAGAGGCTCTTTTGCTTCTCTTCGCTTTCTGGCTGCCATAAGGGTCATCTACCTATCTGAGGTTATTGATATTTCTCCTGGCAATCTTGATTCCAGCTTGTGCTTCATCCAGCCCAACATTTCTTATGATGTACTCTATATATAAGTTAAATAAGCAGGGTGGCAATAATCCTTGTCGTACTCCTTTCCTGATTTGGAACCAGCCTGTTTTTCCATGTCCAGAGTTGGGTCAAACAAGGGCTTCCCCAGCTACTTGGCAACTCTGTGATCTTGGGCAAGTCACTGAACCTCTCTCAGGCTGTCCCTCATCTATAAGTGAGACTCATAATTGTAGGATTATGATGTGAATTATGTAAGAATGTACATAGAGCCTTAGCAGAGATGGTACACAGCAAGCATTCAATACATGTTCAGTTCAGTTCACTCACTCAGTCGTGTCCGACTATTTGCAACCCCATGAATCGCAGCAACGACAGGCCTCGCTGTCCATCACCAACTCCCGAAGTTCACTCAGACTCACATCCATTGAGTCAGTGATGCCATCCAGCCATCTCATCCTCGGTCATCCCCTTTTCCTTCTGCCCCCAATCCTCCCAGCATCAGAGTCTTTTCCAAGGAGTCAACTCTTCGCATGAGGTGGCCAAAGTACTGGAGTTTCAGCTTTAGCATCATTCCTTCCAAAGAAATCCCAGAGCTGATCTCCCTTCAGAATGGACTGGCTGGATCTCCTTGCAGTCCAAGGGACTCTCAAGAGTCTTCTCCAACACCACAGTTCAAATGCATCAATTCTTTGGCACTCAGCCTTCTTCACAGTCCAACTCTCACATCCATACATGACTACTGGAAAAACCATAGCCTTGACTATACATGACTACTGGAAAAACCATAGCCTTGACTAGATGAACTTTAGTCGACAAAGTAATATCTCTGATTTTGAATATGCTATCTCAGTTCAGTTCAGTTCAGTCGCTCAGTCGTGTCCGACTCTTTGCGACTCCATGAATCCCAGTACGCCAGGCCTCCCTGTCCATCACCAACTCCCAGAGTTCACTCAGACTCACGTCCATTGAGTCCGTGATGCCATCCAGCCATCTCATCCTCGGTCCCCTTCTTCTCCTGCCCCCAATCCCTCCCAGCATCAGGGTCTTTTCCAATGAGTCAACTCTTCGCATAAGGTGCCCAAAGTACTGGAGCTTCAGTTTTAGCATCATTCCTTCCAAAGAAATCCCAGGGTTGATCGCCTTCAGAATGGACTGGTTGGATCTCCTTGCAGTCCAAGGGACTCTCAAGAGTCTTCTCCAACACCACAGTTCAAAAGCATCCATTCTTCAGCACTCAACCTTCTTCACAGTCCAACTCTCACATCCATACATGACCACAGAAAANTGCCCTGCTTCATTCTGCATTCCAAGGTCAAATTTTCCTGTTACTCCAGGTATTTCTTGACTTCCTACTTTTGCATTCCAGTCCCCTATAATGAAAAGGATATCTTTTTTGGGTGTTAGTTCTAAAAAGTCTTGTGGTTCTTCATAGAACCATTCAACTTCAGCTTCTTCAGCATTACTGGTCAGGGCATAGACTTGGGTTACAGTGATTTTGAATGGTTTGCCTTGGAAATGAACAGAGATCATTCTGTCATTTTTGAGATTGCATCCAAGTACTACATTTTGGACTCTTCTGTTGACCATGATGGCTACTCCATTTCTTCCGAGGGATTCTTGCACCTAGTGGTAGATATAATGGTCATCTGAGGTAAATTCACCCGTTCCAGTCCATTTTAGTTCACTGATTGCTAGACTGTCAACATTCACTCCCGTTTGACCAGTTCCAATTTGCCTTGATTCATGGACCTACCATTCCAGGTTCCTATGCATTATTGCTTTTTACAGCATTGGGCCTTGCTTCTATCATCAGTCACATCCATAACTGGGTGCTGTTTTGCTTTGACTCTCTCCCTTCATTCTTTCTGGAGTTACTTCTCCACTGATCTCCAGTAGCATATTGTGCACCTACCGACTTTGGGAGTTCATCTTTCAGTGTCCTATCTCTTTGCCTTTTCATACTGTTCATGGGGTTCTCAAGGTAAGAATACTGAAGTGGTTTGCCATTCCCTTCTCCAGTGGACCATGTTTTGTCAGAACTCTCCACCATGACCCTCCCATCTTGGGTGGCTGTGTGGCGCTGGAGTGGTGAGCGGCTGGGAGGAGATACCCCACGTCCAAGGTCAGGAGCAGCGGCTGTGCTTTGCTGGAGCAATGGGAAGAGATACACAACGTGAAAGCTAAGAGAAACCCCAGTAAGTCAGTAGGCCCTGAGAGAGGGCATCAGAGGACAGACAGACTAAAGCCACAATCACAGAAAACCAGTCAGTCTGATCACATGGACCACAGCCTTGTCTAACTCAATGAAACTGAGCCATGCCAGGTAGGGCCACCCAAGACAGACGGGTGATAGTGGAGACCTGGTTTTGTTACCTTTTCAAAACCCACTTGAACATCTGAGAGTTCCCAGTTCACATATTGCTGAAGCCCAGCTTAAAGGATTTTCAAAATGACCTCGTTCACATGTGAAATTTGTGCTACCTGTCAGCTGCAAATTGGAACTTCCCAAGAGCTTTGCCAATGACTGAGCAACAAAGTCATTTGCCATCTGCCTCTACGGAAACTGAACTCCATGCTGCCATAGCTGTTAATGTTCAACAATGTCTCAGGGAGTTCAGGGTGGAGTGAGGCACCCTGTGCTCCAGGGAATCTGGGGAGACAGGTCTTTCAGTTCAGTGCAGTCACTCATTCGGTCCAACTCTTTGAAACCCCATGGACTGCAGCACACCAGGCCTCCCTGTCCATCACAACTCCTGGAGTTTACTCAAAATCATTTCCATTGAGTCAGTGATGCCATCCAACCATCTCATCCTCTGTCACCCCCCTCTCCCATCTTCAATCATTCCCAGCATTAGGGTCTTTCAAATCAGTCAGCTCTTCGCATCAGGTGGCCAAAGTATTGGAATTTCAGCTTCAACATCAGTCCTTCCAATGAATATTCAGGACTGATTTCCTTTAGGATGATCTCCTTACAGTCCAAGGGACTCTGAAGAGTCTTCTCCAACACCATAGTTCAAAAGCACCAATTCTTCGGCACTCAGCTTTCTTTATAGTCCAAATCTCACATCCATACATGACTACTGGAAAAACCATTGCTTTGACTAGATGTACCTTTGTTGGCAAAGTAATATCTCTGCTTTTTAATAAGCTGTCCTGGTTGGCCATAACTTTTCTTCCAAGGAGCAAGCATCTTTTAATTTCATGACTACAATAACCATCTGCAGGGATTTTGGAGCCCCCAAAATAAAGTCTGCCACTGTTCCACTGTTTCCCCATCTATTTGCCATGAAGTGATGGGACCAGATACCATGATCTTAGTTTTCTGAATGTTGAGCTTTAAGCCAACATTTTCACTCTTCTCTTTCACTTTCATCAAGAGGCTCTTTATTTCTTCACTTTCTGCCATAAGGGTGGTGTCATCTGCATATTTGAAGTTATTGTATTTCTCCCAGCAATCTTGATTCCAGCTTGTGCTTCATCCAGTCCAGTGTTTCTCATGATGTACTCTTCATATAAATTAAATAAGCATGGTGACTATATATAGCCTTTATATACTCCTTTTCCAATTTGGAACCAGTCTGTTCCATGTCCAGTTCTAACTGTTGTTTTCTGACCTGCATACAGATTTCTTAAGAGGCAGGTCAGGTGGTCTTGTATTCCCATCTCTTTCATAATTTTCCATAGTTTATTGTGATCCACACAGTCAAAGGCTTTGCATAGTCGATAAAAACAGGTCTTTAGAAAGCTAGATATTTTTAGGAACAGATTTTATTATCTCAATTCTTGTATCTCCTCATATCTAGAGATGCTCTAAGTCCCTTCATGGTGACATCAGACCCTCATGACTATCAAAAAACCTTTTTGCAAAATGAGTGCTTCATGGTATTGGACTCCCCCTTCACCAGAACCTTATATATCGACCTTCACCGCCCCCCTCCCCTACACACCAGGCCACTTTGGAGCAGTCTCCCAGAGCTATGTGAGATGCCGTCTCTCGGGCTGCAGTCCTCATTTTGCCCCAAATAAAACTTAACTTGCAACACTCAACTTGTACCTCTTTTTCAGTCAACGACCATACTAAACATTCTTTGGCATTGTCCTTCTTTAAGATTGGAATGAAAACTGACCTTTTCCAGTCCTGTAGCCACTGCTGAGTTTTTCAAATTTGCTGACATATTGAATGAAACACTTTAACAGCATCATCTTTTAGGATTTGAAATAGCTCAACTGGAATTCCATCACCTCCACTAGCTTTGTCCCTAGCAATGCTTCCTCAGGCCTGTTTGACTTCACACTCCAGGATGTCTGGCTGTAGATGGGTAACCACACCATGGTGGTCATCTACTTCATTAAACCTTCTTTGAACAGTTCTTTGGTGCATTCTTGCCGCCTCTTCTTCATCTATCTGCTTCTGTCAGGCCCATGCCATTTCTGTCCTTTATTGTGTCCATTCTTGCATGGTATGCTTCCTTGATATCTTTACTTTTCTTGAAGAGATATCTAGTCTTTCCCATTCTATTGTTTTCCTCTATTTTTGCTCTTTTTTTTTTTTTTTTTTGAATTGTTCATTTAAGAAAGCCTTCTTATTTGTCCTTGCTCTTCTCTGGAACTTTGAATTCAGTTGGGTATATCTTTCCCTTTCTCTTTTGCCTTTGGCTTTTCAGATACGGCACTTAGTGATTTAGTTAGTAAACAAGGGTGAGTTTATGCTATGAACCAAGCTATATTAATATTTTAGAGGTGGTTTAGTGGGGAGGCAAAGTAATAGATCAGTATATTGCAATGAATGTATGCTTTGATGGTGGCAAGAGCAGAAAACTCCAAGCCTATGTGTGAGGGGTGCAGACCTCAGATTTCCAAGGTGAAGCAAAATTGTTCATAAATGGAAGTACTGATTATCAAGCTGTTTAAGATGAGAAGTAGTTTACCAGAGATATGATGGCAGGTGACTAGAGTTTATGAATCAAGAACTATTGGATGTGGTGTGGTTGGGATGTAGGGTTTGAATAAGGCAGTGTTGAGAAATCAGCCTGAAGGTTGATGTGCTATTTCTGTCCTCAGGAAGTTGGAAGACCTCTGAGATCTTTTAACCTGGAGGACTAGATGAGTTAGTGCAGGAGTTCCACCAAAGGCAGATAGTGAATACTTAGACTCCTTGGACCATTTGCTTGATTATGTAGCATAAAGGCTACATAGATGAAAGGTCAACACAAATGACCATAGCTGTGTTGTCATAAAATCTTACTTACCAAAACAAATAACTGGCTGGATTTGCCCCATTGGCTGATGCTCACCAATCACCCATTTAGAAGTCCACAATGGCTGAAGAATTAAAAATGAATTTAAGAGCAACAAGGATGGAGGCAGAGACAATGGATATTATTGCAACACGGCCAGCAAAAGAGCCATAATTAAGAGAATAGTAGTACATGGAGGAATTAGAAGAAAGTGAATACAGGAAACCTTAGAAATTTGAAGATGTAGCTGTTAGTGATGTGAAGGATGTGTAATGAAGTGATAAACGCAGGTCAAGGATGACTTGCCACTGGGAAGGTAATAGGTGCTTAGAACACATAAGAGCTGGAGTAGGGTTGGTGTTGAGTTAAAGAAATCATTTCTGTCATATACAACATGAAAGCTAAGAATTGTGATATCCAAATAGAGAGCAGTAATGTCTATTAGGCCAGAAACCAAGGACAGAGATCTTGGGAACAGACATCATTATTGGTCTGGCTCCAGAATGCTCCTATCTAGAAACTAGTGAGACAAAGGAATACCTAATGCAAAAAAAAAAAAAAAATTAAATAAAGAAACCACACCACCATCAAATGGTGACGCCCATATTCTGTGGCAAACCAATGTGAAGGAGGTATTAAGGAAGTTTCCACAAGAAAATAACTGGAACATTGAATGACATAGTGTAAAAATACTTCTGCATTATTGCAGAAAAGAGTACTTGAGGATAGTTTTTTTTTTCTTGTAAATTTTATAATGCTAGGATGATTAACCTGACACAATGCACTAGGAATGTTAAAATGTAATTATTTCCCATGGATTCAATTTGAAAATGCCAGCCTGGTGGCTCTGTAGTTAATGAAAGTAGTGCAGCTATTTCACTGACAGACAGCTTTAGATATTGAGGTAAAGGATTCCAAGCCCATGAGGAGAATAAATGATGTTCTCTTGCTGATAATGACAATGTCTATTAAAATTGGACATTAATAAAATCAATATTGATTATGCTATTGGATATACTCTTCCTTTTTTCTCTACATGACCAAACACACACACACACACACACACACACACAACTTTCCCAAAAGTTCTGTTTGCTAGAATTGCGTGATAACATGTTTAGTGACTGCATGGATTTGGACATAACAGAGTGCAAATAAAAGGCCCATTGAAACACAATTCGTTAGCAAATACCAAAACTATGAGTGTTAAATTTATTCCTGTAAAAGTATGCTGTGAAAACGTTTCACCATACAACTTTAGATTTTATTTTACATAAGCAAAGTAATAACAATTTCCAGGATCATTTCCCCAACCTGTCTACAGTTTAAAATCGCAATTGTATTGCCATTTTATTAAAAGTGTGAATGTTGTGATCCTAAAGCTTTTTCACCTGACTGTCGTGATTCTTACTGTTATATGGCACTTGAGGATATACTTGTTCACAACAAACATACGGCACATATTTTATTTCCTACTTAGTAAATATTCATACATTTACATGAAGTGTATATAAATATCCAAGCAGAAATGTAAAGGGTCAAGGAAATGCTTCAGGGTTTATTATAGCAGAAAACAATACTCTATATTTACCCTCCATGATAATGATCTCATATTCTGAAAAGGTGGCATTTATTTTTCACCTCACAGAATACAGTCAACTGACCGCTACTCTGTGTAGTGTGTAAAATTGCATCCCATGACTTGAAATGAAAATATTTGCATAAATAGAAGTCAGGAATTTGATTGTCAAATGCACTGTTATTTTATTCTGGAAGTTAAAAAAATAATAAAAGTGAATAATGACTATTGATGCATTTATCAGGGGATCTAATCTGATGCTCATTCCCCGGGAATGGAGTCACTGAAATGAATTTTATACAGGTGTTATAAAGGCTTGTGAAATCAACTAGGGCATTGCAGATGGGAGATTAGCATGTCTTGGTGAACATTTTATGATTCTGTTAAGTGCAAAGTCAATGAACAGTACCAGAAGAAAGAACCTATCTATAAATCACAGACAATTTGCAATGAATCATAGAAATATTTTACATGATAAATGCAGCTAAAATGTGCCATCAGGGATTTAATTACAGCAAAGGTTCATGATTATGCATCTTTGCTTTCTCCCCTAAGCATGCTTTTCTGTGATCTACAAGACTTTATCATTACAGAGTATATCATTCACTGAATGCTGTACCTTCTGTCATAGATTTCTTTTGTGAATATACAGCTTGGATGGATCAGTCTTCAAGAAATATTTGCAAGTCACATGTGATAATGTGGTACCTCTCATAAACCCATATTAAGAAGGACAAATTTTGTGCCACATTTTTCTATTTATATTTTCCTGAGTTTAGTAATCCAATTTTCAACCCTCCTGTAAACCATTCAAGAAAAATATAACTTAGCTGAGCATTAATAGCTTCAAATTAGTCAGATATTCAAGTAAAAAGCTGAGCTTTGTTCAAAGACTGAAGGTTGGCCTTCACAATGTTAGGTTAGCTAAATAAAAATTGGAAAAATTGATGTGCTCAAGATATGGCCTCTTTAAGAGGTTTATGCAATGATTTTTCTCAATTGATCTGCTTCAAATTATCTCCTTCTTAATTCTTTCCATACTTAAATTTGACAACATTTCTCATTTAGTAAAATATTTCTGAGAGTACTGAATATGAATTCAGAATGGGAAACAAAAATCTTGAAGTTGAAATAAGTCTTTCAATGTCATTAACTATCTTCAACAACATGAAATGAATCAAGTTTGCTGCCAAACACTAACTGGTGTCTGTACTTTTCTTTGTCTCTTAAATATAATTCATCTGGCTATTATTTGTAGAAGTGCATTTTGAAATAAGGCATAGAAAATTGCAGTCTTTTAAAATTTCTGCATTTGCTACATAATATTAGAGCTAATCTAACTTTATTCATTCTACTGAAATTGAACTGGGTTTTATATTAGTGCTTAAAATGAATTCCAACTTGGAAAATCAATAGCAAACTTGTAAATACTTTTTCTTACCCCAAGTTCTAGATAGCTTTGGAATTTACAATGCATGCACAGGTTGTTTAATACCATTCAAATTTTCTAAAAAGTAATTTAACATCATCTGAACTAAAAGCAAACTGTGTACAAAAGAATTCAGAGATAATCCATGTTCCTCGAAAGAGCAATATGTGACCAAGAAGTCTGGGTTAAAAGAGAAAAGAAAGCAGATGTTAAAAATAGATAAAAGCAGAGATTTGAGCTGTTTAGTGATATTATCACCCAGTTCTTCACCTGTGCTAAAATCCTTTCCAGTGTTTCTCAACCCTGGGAGTGTTCATCATCCAAACCTAGATTATTTACCCAAATCATGGAAAATACGAGCTAACACATAACTAGGTACATTTTCTGTGCAGAAATATTCAAGCACCAATGGTTTCTATGATTCCAAAGGCTAAAAAAAAAAAAAACCTGTAGGGTGTAATGGAGATAAATATAAAACCCATAAGTATATGTACAGTGCATATAGTATATCAAGCTAGATACACATTTTACACTATGTATGGATATACATACAGTGAGAGAGGGAGTGCTACAGAAGTATTGTTTCAGAGCCCACATTTATATGTGCCTATTTTCACCTCAAATTTTCTCATGTTTCCCAGGCAAATCACTAATTCGAGCATAAATCTGACCATTTATGCTCATAAGGCACTGGTCACAGCAAACACCCTCTTCCAACAACACAAGAGAAGACTCTACACATGGACATCACCAGATGCTCACCACCGAAATCAGACTGATTCTATTCTTTGCAGCCAAAGATGGAGAAGCTCTATATATTAAGCAAAAAAAGACCAGGAGCTGACTGTGGCTCAGATCATGAACTCCTTATTGCCAAATTCAGACTTAAATTGAAGAAAGTAGGGAAAACTGCTAGACCATTCAGTAATGACCTCAATCAAATCCCTTATGATTATACAGTGGAAGTGAGAAATAGATTTAGGGGCCTAGATCTGATAGATAGAGTGCCTGATGAACTATGGAATGAGGTTCGTGACATGGTACTGGAGACAGGGATCAAGACCATCCTCATGGAAAAGAAATGCAAAAAAGCAAAATGGCTGTCTGGGGTGGCCTTACAAACAGCTGTGAAAAGAAGAGAAGTGAAAAGCAAAGGAGAAAAGGAAAGATATAAGCATCTGAATGCAGAGTTCCAAAGAATAGCAAGAGGAGATAACAAAGCCTTCTTCAGTGATCAATGCAAAGAAATAGAGGAAAACAATAGGATGGGAAAGACTAGAGATCTTTTCTAGAAAATTAGAGATACCAAGGGAACATTTCCTGCAAAGATGGGCTCGATAAAGGACAGAAATGGTCTGTACCTAACAAAAGCTGAAGATATTAAGAAGAGGTGGCAAGAATACATGGAAAACTGTACAAAAAAGATCTTCACAACCCAGATAATCACAATGATATGATCACTCATCTGGAGCCAGACATCTTGGAATGTGAACTCAAGTGGGCCTTAGAAAGCATCACGACAAACAAAGCTAGTGGAGGTGATGGAATTCCAGTGGAGCTATTCCAAATCCTGAAAGATGATACTGTGAAAGTGCTGCACTCAATATGCCAGCAAATTTGGAAAATTCAACAGTGGCCACAGGACTGAGAAAAAGTCAGTATTCATTCCAATCCCAAAGAAGGCAATGCCAAAGAATGTTCAAACTACTGCACAATTGCACTCATCTCACATGCTAGTAAAGTAGTGCTCAAAATTCTCCAAGCCAGGCTTCAACAATACGTGAACTGTGAACTTCCTGATGTTCAAGCTGGTTTTAGAAAAGGCAGAGGAACCAGAGATCAAATTGCCAACATCCGCTGGATCATGGAGAAAGCAAGAGAGTTCCAGAAAAACATCTATTTCTGTTTTATTGACTATGCCAAAGCCTTTGACTGTGTGTGGATCACAAGAAACTGGACAATTCTGAAAGAGATGGGAATACCAGAGCACCTGACCTGCCTCTTGAGAAATCTGTATGCAGGTCAGGAAGCAACAGTTCGAACTGGACATGGAACAACAGACTGGTTCCAAATAGGAAAAGAAGTACGTCAAGGCTGAATATTGTTACCCTGCTTATTTAACGTCTATGCAGAGTACATCATGAGAAACGCTTGACTGGAAGAAACACAAGCTGGAATCAAGATTGCCAGGAGAAATATCAATAACCTCAGATATGCAGATGACACCACTCTTATGGCAGAAAGTGAAGAGGAACTAAAAAGTCTCTTGATGAAAGTGAAAGAGGAGAGTGAAAAAGTTGGCTTCAAGCTCAACATTCAGAAAACAAAGATCATGGCATCTGGTCCCATCACTTCATGGGAAATAGATGGGGAAACAGTGGAAACAGTGTCAACACAAGCTGGAATCAAGATTGCCGGGAGAAATATCAATAACCTCAGATATGCAGATGACACCACCCTTATGGCAGAAAGTGAAGAGGAGCTAAAAAGCCTCTTGATGAAAGTGAAAGAGGAGAGTGAAAAAGTTGGCTTAAAGCTCAACATTCAGAAAACAAAGATCATGGCATCTGGTCCCATCACTTCATGGGAAATAGATGGGGAAACAGTGGAAACAGTGTCAGACTTTATTTTTGTGGGCTCCAAAATCACTGCAGATGGTGACTGCAGCCATGAAATTAAAAGACGCTTACTCCTTGGAAGAAAAGTTATGACCAACCTAGATAGCATATTCAAAAGCAGAGATATTACTTTGCCGACTAAGGTCCGTCTAGTCAAGGCTATGGTTTTTCCAGTAGTCATGTATGGATGTGAGAGTTGGACTGTAAAGAAGGCTGAGCGCCGAAGAATTGATGTTTTTGAACTGTGGTGTTGAAGAAGACTCTTGAGAGTCCCTTGGACTGCAAGGAGATCCAACCAGTCCGTTCTGAAGGAGATCGGCCCTGGGATTTCTTTGGAAGGAATGATGCTGAAGCTGAAGCTCCAGTACTTTGGCCACCTCATGCGAAGAGTTGACTCATTGGAAAAGACTCTGATGCTGGGAGGGATTGGGGGCAGGAGGAGAAAGGGACAACCGAGGATGAGATGGCTGGATGGTGTCACTGACTCCATGGGCATGGGTCTGGGTGAACTCCGGGAGTTGGTGATGGACAGGGAGGTCTGGCGTGCTGTGATTCATGGGGTCGCAAAGAGTCGGACACGACTGAGCGACTGAACTGATAGTTGATTACCAATGTTGTGTTAGAGTCTGGTGTATATAGCCAAGTGATTCAGTGATACACACACACACACACACACACACACACACACACACATTCTTTTTCATATCCTTTTCCTTTATAGTTCACTACAAGATATTGAATATAGTTCCCTCTGCCAGTAAATCCTTACAACTTACCTGTTTTATTTATAGTTCAGTTCAGTTGCTCAGTCATGTTCCCCTCTGGCCCCCAATCCCTCCCAGCATCAGAGTCTTTTCCAATGAGTCAACTCTTCACATGAGGTGCCAAAGTACTGGAGTTTCAGCTTTAGCATCACTCCTTCCAAAGAAATCCCAGGGCTGATCTCCTTCAGAATGGACTGGTTGGATCTCCTTGCAGTCCAAGGAACTCTCAAGAGTCTTCTCCAACACCACAGTTCAAAAGCATCAATTCTTTGGCGCCCGGCTTTCTTCACAGTCCAACTTTCACATCCATACATGACTACTGGAAAAACCATAACCTTGACTAGACGGACCTTAGTCAGCAAAGTAATGTCTCTGCTTTTGAATATGCATCTAGGTTAGTCATAACTTTTCTCCAAGGAGTAAGCGTCTTTTAATTTCATGGCTGCAGTCACCATCTGCAGTGATTTTGGAGCCCACAAAAATAAAGTCTGACACTGTTTCCACTGTTTCCCCATCTATTTCCCATGAAGTGATGGGACCAGATGCCATGATCTTCGTTTTCTGAATGTTGAGCTTTAAGCCAACTTTTTCATTCTCCTCTTTCACTTTCATCAAGAGGCTTTTTAGCTCCTCTTCACTTTCTGCCATAAGGGTGGTGTCATCTGCATATCTGAGGTTATTGATATTTCTCCCGGCAGTCTTGATTCCAGCTTGTGTTTCTTGCAGTCCAGCGTTTCTCATGATGTACTCTGCATAGAAGTTAAATAAGCAGGGTGACAATATACAGTCTTGACGTACTCCTTTTCCTATTTGGAACCAGTCTGTTGTTCCATGTTCGGTTCTAACTGTTGCTTCCTGACCTGCATACACATTTCTCAAGAGGCAGGTCAGGTGGTCTGGTATTCCCATCTCTCTCAGAATTTTCCACAGTTTATTGTGATCCACACTTATAGTAGTATCTGTTAATTCCAGATCATTACCTTATCCCTCCTGCCAACCCTTGCTTTCCCCTTTGGAAACTGTAAGTTTGGCTTCCATGTCTGTGAGTCTGTTTCTGCTTTGTAAATAAGTTCACTTGTATCATATTTTGGGTTCTACAGGGAAGTGATATATGGTATTTGTCTTTGTGTGATTTACTTCTTAGTATGATTGTCTCTGGGTCCATCCCTGTTGCTGCCAATGGCATTATTTCATTATTTCGTATGGCTGAATGGTATCCCCTTGTATATCTGCACCACATCTTCTTTATCCATTCCCCTGTCGATGGAGGCTGTTTCCACGTCTTGGCTATTGTGAATAGTGCTGCTGTGAGCGTGGGAGTGCACATTGTCTTTTTGAATTAGAGTTTGGAGCTTGCATCTTCTTTAAGGAGTAATGGGGAGAAATGGCAAGCTTTCAAGTAGAACAGTGCACAACCAGATTTGTTCCTTGGGAAGGTCACCATCGCTGCAGGAACAAGAGTTTGGCAGGGGGAAGGCCGCTTGGCATCCGGGCAAGGAGCAGGCGGTGGCCTGGCCAGCCAGTGGCAGTGGGGCTGGGGCTGGTGGACCTAGTCAGGATTTGATGAGGAGATGGAGTGAGAGGGCCTCCTGCCTGATTGGATGCGGAGGAAGAGGGAGAGGGAGGGTGGTGATGAGACAGAAGCCCACGGGTGCCGGACCCTGGTCTAAGCACCTGACTTAATGAGCTTATTTCACCTCCGCACAGACGGTCTGTAAGGCTGTTAGCGTAACTGACACCGTCTTGGGCCTGTTGAGTTCCTCCTGTCCTTCCACTGACCCTACCCCAGCCTGTACTGCCCAGCAAATCACTTCTCTGTCCGCAGGGCTTGGTAGTTAATAAATGCTGCTTAATAATCATTTGGACCAGGTGACCGCTATGCCCTGTTAGTCCCTGAACAATGATAAAGCCCTGCCCCCATGAGACAAGTTACCCATTCAGGAATCTCGACTTATGAATGCATGTCCTGTTTCCAAACATACACTGTCATACCTTAGGTTAACTCTGAAACTGTCTGAATGGCCCTTCGGTGGCTCTGAGAGTAAGTTACCTGTGATAACAGATCCGTTGATGAGCTGCCTGCCTCGTTTTTCTGTCTCAAGATGCCTTTCTTCTCAGTTCATTGGCCACTGCTGTTCCCTCCATCCTCTAACACCCTTTGAAGAAGATGACTGTTGTCGCGTCTGGGTTCCTAGAAAGCAAAGCCTGAGGCCAAGAGCCGATGCCCATTGCTGTGTTAGGAAGAGTGACCCCAGGGAGCAGGAGGGAGGAAGGGATGGAGGTGAAGCAGGGAAGGAGGCAGAGTTGAAGCCAAGGCGTGTGATCCACCTGACCGCCTCTGGATGCACTTGAACGACTGCCATGTCTCCAGGGGTATCCTTTAAGATGGCATATAAAATGCAACTCAGGACAGCTGGACCAGGAGGCATAGGGGGAGAATTTATCCACAAGCTCCTGTTTCTTATTGGCCAGTGTCCACCCCAAAGGGCTGTACACACACACACACACACACACACACACACAAAAGCAGAGCCATAGGCATCCCACGCTTTGATGGCCTCAGAGAAGCCCCAGGACAAGAGGCCAGATGCGTGCAGTGTGGTCACGAGGCCAGGCGCCGTCAGGTTCCACCCTGTAGGAGCTGATCACAGTGCGTGCAGGGCTCATTGCCACTTCAGTACTTAGAGTAACATAGAGGCCAGGAGCCTCTCAGGTGCCTCTGAGAACACACCCCAGCATCATTCACAGCACACACCAGCATTATCCCCATTTTAAAGGTGAGAAAACTGAGGTCACCCAACTAGTCAGTAGCACAGCCAGGATTCAACTGCCCATAGTTCGGCTCTAAAGATTGCCTTTTTTTTTTGAGGTGGGGGTGGCGCTATATCGGGTCTCAGCTGTGGCGTGAGGGAGCTTCCTTGCATTGTATAAGATCTCTTCTTTATGGCTCACAGACTCTCTAGTTTGGTGTGCAAGCTCAGCAGTTGTGTCACACGGGCTCCAGAGTGTGTGGGCTTCAGTAGTTGTGGCGTGGGGGCTTAGTTGCTCTGAGGCACGTGAGATGTTAGTTCCCTGACCAGGGATCCATCAAACCCAAGTCCTCTGCATCGCAAGGCGGATTCTTAACCACTGGACCACCGGGGAAGTCCCTAAAGATTGCATTCTTATCCATTCTTTTAAGCTGAATCTCAGAGGCAGTGGCCCCACACCTCCAGTTTTAGTGGGCCTACGGATTCCAAAGCCTTCTGGGGGTGTGAAGGGAAATAGAGCCACCAAGATAGACTTAATAATTGGGGAAGAAGGGCTGTAATGTGATAAATATAATTAACACTGCTGGATATGATATATGAACGTTGTTAAAAAGAGGAAATCCTGAGTTCCAGCATAAGAAAACAATTTTTTTCCTTTAATTTTGTATCTATAAGCGATGATGGATGTTCACCAAACTTGTAATGCTTCGTGATGCTGGTAAATCAAATCATTGTGCTGTACACACTAAATTTCTATGGTGCTGTGTGTCAGCTACATCTCAATAAAACCAGAAGGAAAAAAAATGTTAAAATGATTGGGGGGAATTTTCTAGTGATCCAGTGGTTAGGACTCCATGCTCTTACTGCCGAGGGCCTGGGTTCAAACCCTACTCAAGGAATGAAAATCCTACAAGCTGCACTGCATGGTCAAAAAAATTTTTTTGAATTAAAAAAAAAAAAAGTCAAGAGTAAGGGGGAAAGGTGAGCAAAGAAATATATATTGGAAAATAGCTTTGCTATTTATAATTAACCACTAGTTTATTTAACAAATATTTACCATTGCATGTCCAGCCCTATGCTGGATGCTGGAGAGGCAGAGATAAGACCAGTGCACTCTCTGCTGGGGAGCTTGCTCACTGGGGACGAGACAGACATGCAGTAAGCATTCCACAGCAAGGAAATCAGTTCTGCTACCTGCTGGCCATGAGAGCTTGCTGAGCCTCAGTTTCCTCATCTTTAAAATGGACCAGTAGCAAACTCTGCAGCATAGGTGCTCAGCATGGTGGCTGACACAGAGCGTGGTAGTACTTGTTACTGCTGTCATTATGTGGGAGATAGAGAGGGAACATCCGTTTATCATCAGGTCCCTTGTGTTCGAGGTCAGCAGCTCCCGTATCCTCCGTTTCCCAGCCTTGAGCACAGTGTTCCAGCTACCCCACCTCCCTGCCAAACAATCCGATGCCTGGCATTCTCTCTTTTTTTCTGAAATGGTAACCCACTCCAGTACTCTTGCCTGGAAAATCCTATGGATGGAAGAGCCTGGTAGGCTACAGTCCTTGGGGTCGCAAAGATTTGGACACGACTGAGCGACTTCACCTTCACCTTGATCAGAAACTAGGTCAGCAGATCAACCCTGAATCCCTGGAGGCCTCAACCCACTTAGAGTCTCACTCCACGGCTGGCTTAGGCAGTGAGGGCTTGTGGGCTGGTGGGATGCTGTTCAGAGTGCCTACAGAAGGGAAGCCAAGAGGCCAGTTTCCTGGGTGATGAGAATGCTCATGGGGGTGGGGAGTCAGTTGAAGAGCACAAAGGACTGTGTGACTCTTATTATAGGCCTGGCAGTGGGATATCCACTTTGGGTCCAGGCCGGCCAAGTGTATGCCTCCTTAGCTGTGGTGGGAGGAGTGTTTTATACAGGGATTGGCCAGCTTAGTAACTCCCACCCTGTGGGAGCACTTTGAATAAACTCTGCTGCCAGACTCAGAAATACTGAAGTTTCCCGCCATCCACTCAGATCCCTTTGCTTGAAACCTCCCAGGTCGGAGGTGAGAGGGAGGAGCAGAGATGGTTAGCAGACCCTTTTGTGGCCCCTCCTTCTAGGGCCTCTACCAGGAAAGCCTGGGACTGGAGGCATGCTCCGTCTCTCAATCACGTCTGACTGTGACCTCATTGTCTGTAGCCCACCAGTCTCCTCTGTCCATGGGGTTTTTCAGGCAAGAATACTGGAGCAGTCTGCCATTTCCTTCTCCAGGGGATATTCCTGATCCAGGGATCGAACCTGCGTCTTTGCCGTCCTGCATTGGCAGGCTGATTCTTTACCACTGTGCCACCTGGGAATCCCGGAAGTGGAGGACCTGGGTTCAAATCCTGAGCTCAGCCTCTAGCTGGCTTCATCTGTCACATAACCTCACTGAGCCCGTTTCTTCGGCAGGATAGCAGGATGGAAAAAATACCTGTTTTGGAATCAGGCAGATCTGGGTCTGAATGTAGACTTCACCCTAGAATTTATTCAACAAAGCTTGTTCATTTCCCCGAGTGGGCCCTTCCTGTTCTAGGTTCAGAGATTTGGCTGTGATCGAAGCCACCCAGATCCCTGTTTTCAAGGGGCTTACAGTATGCAGGCCACGGACTATCAAACAGTGTAATGGAACAAAGTAGAGTGTGGTGTGATGTGCCATTTAGGCACAGCATGTAGAGGTGAGTGCTGTGAAGAACTATAACTCAGGGCAAGGGACAGAGAAGGATTCTCCGGGGGAGGTTACTTTAGGTAATATGCTCGGAGAAGGAGGTCTGGCCCTGGTAAAGCTCCTTGCCCAAATCTGAGCCTCAGTTTCCTCATCTGTGACCTGGAATGAAGCATGCCCACCTCCCGAGGGTCAGATATCATCACAGAAACCTTTGCCACCCAGAGTAAATGATGCCAGAAAAAAATGGCATATTTTTAAGCCAAAGACTCACTACCAGTGACGTGTGTCGGGGAAAGACAGTGTAGCAAATGAACTCATCCATTTTCTGATTTTATTTCCTTTCTTTTTCATTAAGGTTTCTGTGTATGTTGATGTATTAATACTCATTAAATAAATGAAAATCTGCTCCATGCGAAACCCCAGGTGAAACAACCTCAACCATTTTGGGTGCTCTGTAAGTCCTCAATAGCATCTGGATTCCTTCTTAGGAGCAGTTAGAGGAGGCACACGGTGGAAGCTGAGATGTAGTGAAATAATGTGACAAGCACACAAAGGGTCCCTGGAGTCATCTTTGAGGCAGAAGAGCAGCCACGTCACGAATGCCAGGCCAGGTCAGTGGGGAGCTGAAGGTTACTCTACGTCTGAGCTGGGTGTGGGGCTGCTCCTGCCAGCCCCACACTCGGCACCAGTCCTTCCCCTGTGAGAAGAGATGTCACACTCAAGATGGCCAAGCCCAGTTTAAGGGTGGAGAAGAGGCAGATGCAGAAACTCCAGAGGCCCAGCCTCCTCCTGCCCCAGTTTTGACCCCACAGCACCAAGTCCCGACCCTCACTGCAGAAGAGGCTCTGGCCACAGAGCATCACCAGAGTGTGCGTCGAGGGGCCATCTTAAGGTCTGATTGTCTGCTGGGAAATTATAGTACAGAGGTGGCTAGGCTCCCAGATGACGGGGCTGCCAGGCTAACTGGTAATTGGGATGGATAAAAATAATCTATGGCCAAGGGCAGGAGGCGAGGAGTGGGATCTCCCCCGTGGAGAACCAGGGCAACAACAGACACTGGTGGAAGGGCCCCGATCCCTTCTGACTAGCTTGCTGCCGCATTGGCTGCCAGGAAGCCACTCCTTTGCCCTGAGTTTGTGCCAGAGGGCCTGCCCCCAGGGTAGCCTCTGTTACCCGGCCTTACAGCAGCTGATGGTCACATCAGCACCACCAGCTGACTGTCACTTATTCACACATAATCATGATAAGAAACAGAATTGAAAATTATAATTCTGGGTTATTTTGCTTTTGTCCAATCTTAGGTGTCTGATATTAAAAAAAATACTTGAGATATTTTAAGTTTATAGTTATACAAGTTAAGTTTACAGTTTCTACAACTTGTAGTGTCTTTTGTTTTATTTTATTTAGGAATGACTAGGTGTTGGAGAAGACTCTTGAGAGTCCCTTGGACTGCAAGGAGATCCAACCAGTCCATTCTGAAGGAGATCAGTCCTGGGATTTCTTTGGAAGGAATGATGCTAAAGCTGAAACTCTAGTACTTTGGCCACCTCATGCGAAGAGTTGACTCATTGGAAAAGACTCTGATGCTGGGAGGGATTGGGGGCAGGAGGAGAAGGGGACGACAGACGATGAGATGGCTGGATGGCATCACTGACTCGATTTACGTGAGTCTGAGTGAACTCCGGGAGTTGGTGATGGGCAGGGAGGCCTGGCATGCTGCGATTCATGGGGTCGCAAAGAGTTGGACACGACTGAAACGACTTAGCATGCACGCAGGAAGGAAAAGTTTACATGCATTAAATTCCCTGGGAGTCAGGTACAGTGGTGATCCAGTAACTTGGTTACTGGTGCCCAATTCTGCCTCCTGCTCAGCTCTGTGAGTTTTGGGGCTCTGGGGTGCCCCTTCCTAGGGCTTCAGTGGAAGCCAGAGGAGATGATTAGGCTGTTAATGAAGGCAGTTTGGGCATCATTACTGTGGACAGTTGTATAAAGCTCTTCGTCGTCGCTTATTCCAGCCCCTTCGGCTTGAGAGCCCTGGGGCCAGCTTCCCAGGCTTGAGTGCGGTAAATGTTGCCTGGTGCTGCCGCCTGGTGGCCATTTCTAGGGAGCAAAGAGTTGGACACAGCGACTGAACTGAACTGAGTGTCGGTTTCTTTGACTCTTGGGTGCTATACTAGAATTGGCCACCAGAGGGCAGGATTCTCCACAGTAGGCATCTGGCTGAGGTTCCCCTGTGGAATCCCAGCTTCATAAATGTCGATTAAAAAAATAAAAGCATTGAACCGTAGTTCTTTTTATTAAATTGAAGTACAATCTACTTTATATGAGTTTTCAGGTATATAATTCAGTGATTTCATACATTGCAATACAATCACCAGGATAAGACTATTTGCCCTCTGTCACCATTCAAAGTCATTACAATATTTTGAATATATTTTCTGTGTTGTACATGATATTCTGTGACATAGGTGGAAGTTTATATTTTTTAGTCCCACTTAAGGTATTCTCCTCATTGCCCCTGTCAGACCACCACCAGTTTTTCTCTGTATTTCTGAGCCTTTTTCCATTTTGTTACGTTCACTTTTTAAAAAAATTCCACATATGAGTAAACTCAGAGTGTTTTTATCTTTCTCTGACAAGTTACTTCACAAAGTATAATACCGTCTAGATGCATCCATGTAGTTGCAAATAACAAGATTTCTTGCTTTCTACGTTAAGTAAGATTTGAATGTCTGTGTGTGTCTCTGTGGACTTTCCAGGTGGTACTTTAATAAAGATCTGCCTGCCAATGTCAGGATGCAGAAGACAGAAGGGAGGCATGTTCAATCCCTGGGCAGAAAGATCCCCTGGAGGAGGAAGTGGCAATGCACTCCAGTATTCTTGGCTGGAAAATTCCATAATCAGAGGAGCCAGGCTGGCTGCACTCATGGAGTCGAAAATAGGACACGACTGAGCAACGAGCACACACACACATGTGTATGTGTGTTGCTGTGTTCAGTTGCTTAGTCATGTCTGACTCTTTGAGACCCCATGGACTGCAGCACACCAGGCTTCCCTGTCCTTCATCATCTCCTGGAGCTTGCTCAAACTCATGTCCATTGAGGCAATAATGCCATCCAACCACCTCTCCTCTGTTGTCCCCTTCTCCTCCTGCCCTCAGTCTTTCCCAGCATCAAGGTCTTTTCCAATGAGCTGGCTCTTTGCATCAGGTGGCCAAAGTATTGGAGCTTCAGCTTCAGCATCAGCCCTTCCAATGAATATTCAAGATTGGTTTCCTTTAGGACTGACTGCTTTGATTTCCTTACTGTCAAGGGACTCTCAAGCATCTTTTCCAGCACCGCAGTTCAAAAGCATCAGTTCTTCAGAGCTCAGCTTTCTTTACGGTCCAGCTCTCACATTCATACATGATTACTGGAAAAACCATAGGTTTGACTATACAGACCTTTGTTGGTAAAGTGATGTCTCTGCTTTTTAATACACTATCTAGATTTGTCATGGATTTCCTTCCAAGGAGCAAGTGTCTTTTAATTTCATTTAATTTCATGGCTGCAGTCACCGTCCTCAGTGATTTAGGAGCCCACATCTCCATTTTCTGTCTGTGTATGGATGACACACAGGTGGCTTCCGTGTCTTTGCTGTTGTGAATAGTGCTGCCAAGAACACAGGAGTGCATTTATCTTTTCAAATTAGTAGGAGTGAGTGTGTGTGTGTGTGTGTGTGTGTGTGTGGAGAAAGACACAGGATTGGGTCACACGGCAGTTCTACTTTTACTTTTTGTTGTAATTCCCATGCTGTTCCCTCAGTGACTACAGGAATTTGCATTCCTACCAACAGTCCAGGACAGTTTCCTTTGCTCCGTGTAATCACATGCTCGTTACTCTTCGCGTCTCCTAGTCTTTCCTGTCCTCCCGCAGCCTTGGGCCACCAACTCTACCTAGACTCTGCTTCCTCTTATTTCCTCTCGCCCAGTTGCCAGTGCGGTCACCGTGAGCATGTCCCAACTCAGTGTTCCGTGCTTCAGGATCCCTGAAGACAAAGGCCAGCTCCTCCCCGATTTCCCAGGCAGGTGAAGCCTGCCAGCGCCCCCCCCCCCCCCACCCCCCCGCTTCCCCCCCTCCCCCCCCCCCCCCCG
>SJXQ01003451.1:29165-81375 GCA_006408695.1 Aepyceros melampus
AGACTTGGATAATTGTGATATTGAATGGTTTGCCTTGGAGACGAACAGAGATCATTCTGTCATTTTTGAGATTGCATCCAAGTACTGCATTTCAGACTCTTTTGTTGACCATGATGGCTACTCCATTTCTTCTGAGGGATTCCTGCCTGCAGTAGTAGATATAATAGTCATCTGAGTTAAATTCACCCATCCCAGTCCATTTTAGTTTGCTGATTCCTAGAATGTCGACGTTCACCCTTGCCATCTCTTGTTTGACCACTTCCAATTTGCCTTGATTCATGGACCTGACATTCCAGGTTCCTATGCAATACTGCTCTTTACAGCATCGGATCTTGCTTCTATCACCAGTCACATCCATAACTGGGAATTGTTTTTGCTTTGGCTCCATCCCTTCATTCTGTCTGGAGTTATTTCGCCACTGATTTCCAGTAGCATATGCTTCAGGATCCCTAAACTCGGAGGCCGGACCCCTCCCTGCCTTCCCGCCAGAGCCCCGCCCTGGGCTTCCCTGCCTCCTGCTCCCTCACTGAACTCCACACCCTGGGCTGTGGCCTTCTTGGAGGTGAAGTCGCAGGACGTCAGCTCAGTCTGTGCACAGCACTTAGTCCATTCAGCATGCTGTGCCCCCGTCACCTCTGCCTCATTCCAGAACGTTGTCACCCCAAAAGGAAGCCTGCACCCCTGACGCAGTCACTCCCCAGCCCCTCTCCCCAGCCCCGACAGCCTCTCAGTGCTTTCCCTCCCTCTGGATTTCCGGAGTGTGAGTCCTCCACAGACACGGAATCACGCAGGAGGTGACTCTGGGACCCGGGCTCCTTTCACTTCTCAGAGTGTTTGGGAGGTTCATGCACACCGGGGCCTGTCTGAGGGCTTCATTCTGCTCTCTGGCTGATACCGTTGCAGCCTAACTGGCCCCCCGCTGCTCCTGCAGGGTTCTCTTGGTGCCAGGCTTTTGCGCTGCGGGCTCTTCCCTCAGCCCGAAACTCCCCTTCCCCAGCATCACTCAGAAACTCCTACACCTTGGTCCGGTATCTTTTTCTTGCCTTTGAGGATCAACAAACCCTTCCCTCAGATGCCGGTAACGCACCTGACCCCCTCAGAGTCCCCGAGGGAGCTTATTTTTGCTTTTGCCACTGCAGCAGTCCCTGGGGTCTCGGTTCCCTGCCTGGGATCAGACTCGTGGCCCTCAGCGGCAGCTTGAATTTTGAATCACGGGACTGCCGGTTAAGTCCCCGAAAGCGAGCTTCTGTGTGCTGGTGAAGTTCGTCTTCAAATCCGTCTCCCCCACTGGATGCCAAGACCCACCTAGGCGGGACCCAGGCTTTCTTGCTCATGCCTGTGTCCTCGGTGACTTCTGTCCAGTCGCTGGCACTCTGGAGGTGCTCCAGCGTCTTTTCCAGATGGAATGGACTAGTGAAGGGTTCCTTATAGCAGGGAGCTGGTTTATACGTGTCGGGTTCTCTCCGAATCAGGTGCAGTGGTGTGAAGACGGGTCAGGCTGCTGTTGAGGGCATCGGGGCATCGTTACTGTGGACAGTTGTGTAAGGTCACTCCTGCCCTGGCCTGGCTCTTGCTCTTCACCTGTTTCAGTCCCCGAAACATCTGACTGGATGTGGGGCTTCCAAAGATGGGCAGCAGGTTCCCAGCGGCGAGGCAGCTCCTGTTGCCTTGTGGTGCCCTCCTGTGGCCATTTCTAGGATAGCAGCTGCCAGTTTCCTTTCCTCTGGGAGGCGGTCCTAGGATCAGTCACCAGAGGGCAGGATTCTCCACGTTAGCCCTGTGGCTAAGGATCCCGGATGCAATCCCGGTTCAGTTTTGAACAACAACAACAACATCATTGAAGGGTAGTTTTTTTTTCTTTTAATGTAAGTACAGTGGACATGCTACAAGAGTGTGTAATACACTGATGTTTCAATACATTGCAAATTGATCACCACTATAGGTTAGTTGCCTTATTGTTCTTCAGGCATTCAGTCGTATCCAACTCTGTGTGACCCCATGGACTGCAGCATGCCAGGCTTCCCTGTCCTTCACCATCTCCCAGAGCTTGCTCAAACTCATATCCATTGAGTCGGTGATGCTATCCAGCCACCTCATCCTCTGTCATCCCTTTCTCCTGTTCTCAATCTTTCCCAGAATCAGTCTTTACTAATGAGTCAGATCTTTGCCTGAGGTGGCCCATTGGAGCTTCAGCATCAGTCCTTCCAATAAGATTCAGGATCGGTTTCCTTTCGAATTGACTGGTTTGCTCTCTTGCAGTCCAAGGGACTCTCAAGAGTCTTCTCCAACACTGCAGTTGAAAAGCATCAGTTCTTTGGTGCTCAGCCTTCTTTATGGTCCAACTCTCACATCCATACACGACTGCTGGAAAAACCATAGCTTTGACTATTCGGGCCTTTGTTGGCAAAGTAATGTCTCTGCTTTTTAATACACTGTCTAGGTATGTCATAGCTTTTCTTCCAAGGAGCAAGCATCTTTTAATATTATGGCTGCAGTCATCATCTGCAGTGATTTTTGGAGCCCAAGAGAATAAAGTCTGTCACTGTTTCCATTGCTCCCCCAGATATCTATTTGCCATGAAGTGATGGGACTGGATGCCATGTTCTTAGTTTTCTGAATGTTGAGCTTTAAGCAAACTTTTTCACTCTCCTCTTTCACTGTCATCAAGAAGCTCTTTAGTTCCTCTTCACTTTCTTCAATCAGGGTGGTATCATCTGCATATCTGAGGTTGTTAATATTTCTCCTGGCAATCTCAATTCTAGCTTGTGCTTAATCCAGCCCAGCATTTTGCATGATGTACTCTGCATATAAATTAAATAAGCAGGGTGACAATATACAGCCTTGACGTACTTCTTTACCAATTTGGAACCAGTCCATATTTTCATGTCCGGTTCTAACTATTGCTCCTTGACCTGCATACAGGTTTCGCAGGAGGCAGGTCAGGTGGTCTGGTATTCCCATCTCTTTCAGAATTTTCCACAGTTTGTTGTGATCCAGGTAGTCAATGGCTTTAGAGTAGTCAATGAAGCAGAAATAGATGTTTTTCTGAAATTTTCTTGCTTTTCCTATGATGCTGGCAATTTGATCTCTGGTTCCTCTGCCTTTTCTAAATCCAGCTTGTACATATGGAAGTTCTTGGTTCACATACTACTGAAGCCTGGTTTGGAGAATTTTGAGCCTTACTTTGCTAGGGCATGAAATGTGTGCAATTGTGTAGTAGTTCGAATTTTTTTTTGCCATTACCCTTCTTTGGGATTGGAATGAAAACTGACCTTTTCCAGTCCTGTGGGCACTGCTGAGTTTTCCAAATTTCCTGACATACTGAGTGTAGCACCTTAGCAGCATCATCTTTTAAGATCTGAAACAACTGAGCTGGAGTTCTATCACCTCCTCTAGCTTTGTCATAGTGATACTTCCTAAGGCCTACTGGACTTCACACTCCGGGATGTCTGGATGCTCTAGGTGAGTGATCACACCATCGTGGCTGTCTGGGTCATTAAGATCTCTTTTGTACAGTTCTTCTGTGTATTCTCGCCACCTCTTTTTTATATCTTCTGCTTCTGTTAGGTCCAAACCGCTTCTGTCCTTTATTGTGCCCATCTTTGCATGAAATGTTCCTTTGGTATCTCTGATTTTCTTGAAGAGAGAGCTAGTCTTTCCCATTCTGTTTTCCTCTCTTTCTTTGCATTGATCACTGAGGAAGGCTTTCTTATCTCTCCTTGCTAGTCTTTGGAACTCTGCATTCAAATGGGTATATCTTTCCTTTTCTCCTTTGCCTTTAGCTTTTCTTCTTTTCATAGCTATTTGTAAGGCCTCCTCAGACAACCATGTTGCTTTTTTGGATTTCTTCTTTTGGGGGATGATTTTGATCACTGCCTCCTGTACAGTGTTACAAACCTCTGTCCATAGTTCTTCAGGCACTCTGTCTATTAGATCTAATCCCTTGAATCTATTTGTCACTTCCAGTGTATAAGTGTAAGGGATTTGATTTAGATCATACCTGAATGGCTTAGTGGTTTTCCTTACTTTCTTCAATTTAAGTCTGAATTTGGCAATAAGGGGTTCATGATCTGAGCCACAGTCAGCTCCTTGTCTTGTTTTTGCTGACTGTTTAGAGCTTCTCCATCTTTGGCTGCAAACAATATAATCAGTCTGATTTGGGTGTTGACCATCTGGTGATGTCCATGTGTACAGTTGCCTTATGTCACCATACAAAATTGTTGTATTATTTTGAATGTATTCCCTATGCTGTAATTATAGCCTGTGATGTAATTATTTTATTGGTGTAAGTTTTTATTTTTCAGTTTCCCTCATTTATTCTCCTTACCCCTTTACTCACCTCATTTCTGGCAACCACCAGAATTTTCTCTGTATCTCTGAGCCTGTTTCTGTTTTCTTATGTTTATTTATTTTTGTTTTTTAGATTCCACATATTAGTCATTGCAGAGGGTATTTATGGTTTTCTTTCTTACTTACTTCACTTTTTCTCAGTATTTATGAGTTGGTTTTATTTCCGTATGTTCAGTTGTGTTTTTTTTGTTAGTTTTTTTTTTTCCAAATTTCATACCTGGTTTCAATTGGATTTTTTGTTTCTTTGTCTTATTTTAGTTAGATGATACCTTCTAAGTAGCTTCAGTCGTTTCGACTCTGTGTGACCCCAGAGACGGCAGCCCACCAGGCTCCACCATCCCTGGGATTCTCCAGGCAAGAACACTGGAGTGGGTTGCCATTTCCTTCTCCAATGCCTGAAAGTGAAAAGTGAAAGTCAAGTCGCTCAGTCATGTCTGACTCCTAGCGACTCCATGGACTGCAGCCCACCAGGTTCCTCCAGCCATGGGATTTTCCAGGCAAGAGTACTGGAGTGGGGTGCCATTGCCTTCTCCGAAATGACAATATAGTCATCTTTATATTAGATGAGCTGTGTTCTATAGTGTATATACATCCCATCTTCTTTCTCTATACACCTATTGCTTGACACTTAGGTTTCTTGCATACTTGGACTATTTTGAATAACACAGCAGTGAATATAAGGACGCATATATGTTTGAAATTACAGGTCTCGTCAGTTTGGTAGGTGGCGCTTTCCACCAGCCCAGTGCCTACAAGGCCCTTGTCTTGAGGCCCTTCTTTTAGGTGGGGATTCTTCGCTTTTTGGCTCATCATATGGCCTGGGGTTCAGGATCTGTTGCTCACCTCCTTGTCTGTGGGTATGTTCCTGAAACTACCGGGGTAGGGGAGTACGTCTAAATGGCACTTGCCAGTACAGTGTCCTTGAATGGAAGGAGTGGCCAAAAAGTCTTTTCAGTCTCACTGTCCCCAGTGTGAGTTTCCGTTGCCCCCTTCCTCTCTGGGAAGTTTGCCGAGATTAGCAAGTGACCTGATCCAGCCTCCTTTAAAATTACTGTCTCTGGGCTGATACCAGAGCCCGTGAGATTTTGTTTCTCCCCCGTTTTCCCCTTGCCAGATGGGGAATCTCAGCTCCCTGGCCTGGGACCCGGGCTTGAACCCATGCCCCTGCAGTGTGCAGTGTGAGCACAGTCTTACACTGGATCACCAGGGAGTCCCTTGCACGTGCCTTTTAAGAGAGCCTATGTCCTACCACCCTCTGGCTCTCCAGTACCCATACCCCCGATGGCCTTCAAAGCCAGACATCCTGGGGGCTTGTCTTCCAAGTGCAGGGTCCCAGGTCTTGAGGCGCCTCATGTGAGGCTCAGACTCCTTGCTCGTTGGGCAGAACATTTGCAGTTGTGGTTATGCTCCTGTTTGTGATCACCTACCCAGGGGTGTGGGTCTTGGCTACACTGTGGCTCTGCCCTTCCCGCCCATCTCATTATGTTTCTGTGTGGATATCTTTAGTTGTGGAAAATCTTTTCTGCTCCTCTTCAGGTGTTTTTCTTAGGAAGTTGCTCTGTGATAAGTTGTAATTTTGGTGTACCCATTGAAGGAATTGAGCTCTGGGTCTTCCTACTACACCATCTTGGTTGGCCACTCCTTGAACTATAATTCTTATATTGTACACTTCACCCACTCAAAGTGTACCACTCAATATTTTTTAGTGTATTCATAAGAGTTGTGCAACCATAACCACAATCTAATTTTAGAACATTTCGTGACTGCAAAAAGAAAGTACCCTCCGTTAACTATTACCCCCCAGCCCTGGGAAACCACTAATCTGCTTTCCATCTCTATACATTTGTTTATTCTGGACATTTTGCAGCAATGGGGTCAAACAGTATACACTCTTTTGTGTCTGTCTTGTGTTATTTATCACAGTGTTTTCAAGGTTGATCCAGGCTGCATATGAACTGGTACTTTATTTCTTTTTATTACAAAATAATATTATATGGATTTATCTCATTTTGTTTATGCATTCACGAGCTGATGGATAGTTAGGCAGATTCTACTTTTGTCTGTTGTGAATAATATGGCTGTGAACATTTGTGTGCATATTGTATGTTAGATGTTTTGTGTTATATCTTCATTGCTTTTGGGTGTATACACTTAAGAATAGAATTGCTTAACTCTTATGTTTAACAGTTCAAGAATTGACAGATTTCTCCCCCATTGCTGTTGCACCATTTTATACTCACTCACTTGTTTTATTTTCTAGATTCCACATATAAATGATGACATATTATTTCTTTTTCCCTGCCTGACTTATTTTACTAAACATAATGCTCTCCAAGTCCATCCATGTTGTTGAAATGGCAAATTGTCATTGTTTTTTTTTGACAGCGTAGTATTGCATTGTCTATTTCATCTTCTTCTCCATTCGCTGATCTCTTGGTGGACACTGAGCTTGCTTTCATGATGTGGCTATTGCAAATAGTGTTGCTATGAACATGTAAGGCATGTATGTTTGTAAGTTAGTGTTTTAATTTTCTGTGAATCTATACCCAGGAATGGAATTTCTGGATCGTGTGGTAGTCCTGTTTTTAGCTTTTTGCGAACCTCTAGCCTGTTTTCCACAGTGGCTGTACCAATTTACATTCTTGCTAATAGTGTGTAAGCCTTCCTTTTCTTCATGTCTTTACCAGTGTTTGTTATTTGCGGTCTTTTTGATGATAGCCATCCCGACAGGTGTGGGATGTGATACATTGTGACTGAAGAAAATCTAGCCTCACACAGTATGTAGTTTGAAAAGAGAGGAGGGTTTTAATAACCTTTGCAGATAATTGTGGATTTTCTTCCTTGTTGCTACACAGAAATCAACAAGTGATAGTTTCTTAAAGGTTAGTACAGTGTGGAATCTGAAACCGTATCAATGATATTGGGAAGCTGTCAACCTCATAGTGGTGGATACAAGTTTTCCAAAATTTGATTTCTGCTCGAAAGCTTAAACTTCATCATTGATAACAAACATGATCAACTATTTTTCCTTGAAAGGACAGGCTCATTTTGCTCATTGTATAAAGACTGCCAAATAGCCAAGTCTGAATACCCACAGTGTCTGTTGGCTGTTCTTTCCAGTAAAAACACTGTTCCGTGGACAAAGAGGAGAATCAGCGCCAACTCGAACGAGCTCTCTAGTGCTTTTCCTCCACAGTTGTCTTCCCAGGCTTCCAGCCGAAGTGCTTTATGCATCGTGCCAATCTCACGACACAGAGTATTAAAGGTCATATACTCAGGGGCTAAGAGTCCATGGAATTTACTATTTTTACTGCTTCATCAAGGGTGCTCATCAGTGATACTGACCTGTTTTGTCGTTGTGAGTGTGAGTGTGAGTATGTATAGGACACAGCCCAGTTTAGGGACACTTCCTTGCTTCCTGCTGGAGTGACAGCAGTTTCATCCACTGTGGCTTTTTAATCATCAGATGTTATCATGGTGATATCAGCACTGCCCTGAAAGAGGCTCAGGGACTCTTTGGGGGGGGGGGTTGGTCCATGGACCTCACTAAAAATCATCAACAAATAATAAAACTTACTATACATATAATTTTTAAGAAGCTGTAATGAAGCTTCCCTGGTAAAGAAGCCGCCTGCCAATGCAGGAGACACAGGTTCAATTTCTGGTCTGGGAAGATCCCCCCAGTGCCACAGGGCGATTAAACCCATGAGCCACAAGTGTTGAGCCTGTGCTCTAGAGCCTGGAAACCTCAATTACATGCTGCAACCTCAGAAGCCTGTGTGCCCTAGAGCCCCTCCGCCTCAACAGGAGAAGCTACTGCAGTGAGAAACCGCGTGACACAACTAGGGGAGAGCCCAGGCAGCAACTAAGACACAGAGCAGCCAAAAATAAATAAATAAGTAATTAAAAAAATGAAAAAAAAAAAAACAGTATGGTGTCCCAACTGATGTATAAAGGAAAAAGAAGGTCATAATAGCCTATGTGCATCTCATTGGTACATGCCCACCAATTCCACCCACAGGCCCCAGGTGACACAAGGTGACAGGCTGACGGCACATTCAGACACAGACGTGCCTCACTGCAAATGCAGGGGGCCTTAAGGAAACTCTTTTGGGGACTTGAATTCCAGGAGAGATGTGGCTGTTCCTCCTGTGATTTTCTGAAATGCGTAAAACTCTTGATAGAATTTCATGCAAAACAAACTATATTTTCCATTAATAGAGTGTATTTTAAAATCTTCAAGCCCTCTTGTGCTAAAGTGTGACTTGCAGTCTGGTGTTTTGCACTGACACGAGCATCTGAAGGCACATACGAGAATCAGGAGAGGGCGTGGGCAATGGTCCTGTCCTGAGAGGCAGTCTCGAGCACTGCGGAACCGGCGTCCTCAGCCTCTGCCACAGATGCCAGGGGTTCCCCTCCCTCATCACTGCAGTAAGCCAGGGTGCCTCCAAGGGTACTGTCAACAGGGAAAGTAATCAGTAGTCAGTCTAAAAAAGGAATGGAAAATTGTCTTCAAGACAACCTGAGGATTATAACCCAGCAGACTGTCTCTCAGGGAGCTCTGAGAACTGTTCTGAGATGAGGGGAGAGGCCAGTATATGTGATTTTTAAAAAAGTTTTCCATGTCTTTTTTTTTTTTTAATAATTAATGAATGCGTTTATGGCTGCACCTTGCTTCTCTTGGGCTTTCTCTGGTGGAGGTGAGCAGGAGCTACTCTTTGTTGTGGTGCAGGAGCTTCTCATTGCTGTGGCTTCTTTTGTTGCAAAGCGCAGGCTCCAGGAACACGGGCCTCAGGAGTTGTGGCTCCCGGGCTCTGGAGTGTGGCCTCCAGTAATCGTGGCACACGGCTTGGTTGCTCCGCAGCATGTGGAATCTTCCCAGACCATGGATTGAACCAGTGTCCCCTGCTCTGCTTCTCCACTATACCACCAGGAAAGTCCAGTGCACGTGTGATTTTGATGAGGGGTGTGTGCGATCCAGCATACCCCTTGGTAGAAGGTTCCTGCTGTTCAAAGCAGCGGCTATCATAGTTAATGTTTTCAGTGCTTCTCTAAGTATGAGAAGATGTAATTAACTGAGTTCAAACTTTTCTTTTGAAAATATTTAATTATCTGAGGATCACTTCTGTCAGGATGAGCACAAAGTGTCTGAAGAAGTACACTCCCATCGGGGGTACCACAGGTCAGCAGCTGCCGTGGACAGTGGCTGGCAGGGCAGCTGTCGGAACTCAGGCCCCCTCCCAGGGAGGGACGCGGCCCAGCGTTCCCACGCCCGGCTCCCGGCTCAGGTGCAGAAAGAGGAGCAGCAATCTCCAAGCCAGGACGGAACAAGAAATGGTCACACAGGAAGTGCACAGGCCCTGAAATGTCTAGCGTGCTGGGTCCACAGGGATGTTTAAACTCGCCTGCTCCGCTATAGTGCGGATGGAAAACAGAGGCCTGGAGCACAGTCAGCCTTCAGAGTTTCTCATCTGTAGAAGATGAGAGTTCCTAATGCCAAAAACCCTTCCTCGGTCGTGTTCTGCTGTGGAACCACTGCCATGCACTTCCTTAGCTTCAAGTGGAAATCTTGGTTTCAAAGGCCCAGAGGAACTCAGTGGGGCTGGATGCGGATGCATCAAAGGGCTTAGCTGAGTGACTGGGACCCTGCGGGAAGCCGGCCCGAATTCTGCATATAGTCTCTGTATCTTAATTGTTGGCAACAAAATGAAAATTTTATAAACCAAACATGATTCCTTCAAGACTGCAGCTCAAACACATCCTTCAGGGGATGGACTCAGTGGTCACCGGTTTGCTTTCTCCTTGATTGGAAATCCCGAGATGTGGGTGACTGGACCCCAGGGACTGTGCTCAGAGGCTGGGTCTGGGGAGCAAACCTGCTTCCTTCAGATGTGGTCAGAGCAGCTGCACAAGCTTCCTCATTGTCTGTTACCTCATGGTATGCAGTCCCGGAGCTTCTCCAGCTCCATTTTAGAACTCAGGACGTGAGAGTCTCTGAAGGGATAGCCCAAAGCAAGCTGGTGGCAGGGCCTGGGCAGGGGAACGGGGGTGGAGGTGGAGTTCAGGCCTCCAGGCTCTTTCCTCTCCCAGGTGGAGGGGGGTGATGCCAATGTGTTCTCAGCGCTTCAGCACTGCCCACTCATGACCACTCAGTCCCCACTGGACAGGCCAGGAGGCTCCGGGTGCAGGGACAGGGAGCCCTTTCCCAAAATTCTGACTCTTCCTAGTTGGACTCTCACCTCTACCCTCAAGGGCCCACTCACAGTGTTTCCTCCAGGATCGGTTTGCCCCGCTCTGTGAATGGATGAATGGATAGATGCCTGCAGGTAGGTACTGAGATACTTCCAGGCCACCCGTTCACTGCTGTGCCTCGGTTTGGCCAGCACCTACCTGCTGCGCCTGGCGCCCGCCGGGTCTACACCAACCGCCCCGCCCGCCCGGTGCTGCCCCTTCAGCGTGGTGTGCGTCCTCGCCTCCTTCCTGATGGACCACCTTGAACTTGAAATCACTGGGCACGGTTTCTGATCCTCTTTCGCTTCCCTTTCTCCGTAGACCAGAAGCTCAATCCACTAGGGTTGCTTAAAATTGTGGTTTGAAAGCAGATGAGGATTGCAGAGCCCACACCATGGGTCCACAGGGTCAGGCGGGTCTTGCACAAGTTTGGGGAGGAGAAGAGTATCTGCAGAGGTAACAGCACCCCGGCGGCCCCAGGAGCTTTAAAACCTCCACCCTACTCTGCTCCCCGATGGCTGGTTTGCAGTCACTGTACTGGAAAAAAAGTCAGGATAAAGGTGGCTGCTTCTGGAGGGGGTGGAGCAGTGCTTGGGGACCGGCTCGTGGAGGGGATTGCGGGAGGCTGGCCAGGTTCTTTTTCTTGGTCTCGGTGGCATTCACCTTGTAGTTATTATCAGTTAAGCCATACATTGGGACCATAGGAGTTTCTGTATCTGTGTTTTATTTTCCGGTGACAACATTTAAAAGATATTCAGCCAATTAAAAGCAGACACATCACTTTGCCAACAAAGGTCCATATAGTCAAAGCTATGGCTTTTCCGGTGCCATGCATGGATGTGAGAGTTGGACCATAAAGAATGCTGGGTGCCAAAGAAATCAACCCTGAATATTCATTGGAAGGACTGATGCTGAAGCTAAAGCTCCAAAACTTGGGCCACCTGATGGGAACAGCCGGCTCATTGGAAAAGCCCCTGATGCTGGGAAATAAGGCTTCAATAAGGCAGGAGAAGAAGGAGGTGACAGAGGATGAGATGGTTAGATGGCATCATGGACCCAGTGGACATGAAATTGAGCAAACTCTGGGAGATAGCGGAGGAACAGAGGAGCCTGGTGTGCTGCAGTCCATGGGGTTACGAAGAGTCGAACGTGACTTAGGGATTGAACAATAACGACCAATTAAAGTTGTAAAATTCCAATTCTGATTTTCTCCTCCCTCCTTCCCTCTCTCTCTCTCCATCTCTTTCTCCTTGCCTCCCTGCCTTTTCTCTTTCTTTTTCTTCCCTTCTTCCTTTCTTTGAACAAGTTTTTCTTTTTTTCTTTCACTCCTTTTTTCCTTTCTTTATCTTTCTCTGTCCACCTTTAACAAATACTTCCTGAGGACCCACCATTCCCGTTCCAGGGAATGATCTCGACTGGTGAGCAGATATGATTCCTGTCTCCTAAGAGCTTACTGTCTAGTGAAGGGAGGTTGACAGGTTAATGGGAAAACAAATACTGCATCACTACACATTGTGATAAGGATTCTGCAGGGATAGCATATATCAGATTTTTTTATATGCATGCTCAAGCATACAGAAAATTTTGTATAATACATATATGTAGACTTTTAAAAATGTAAGGATCATATACAATACCTGCTGTTCAGTAAATTGTCTTTCTCACTATAAAACAAGGAGTATTGCCCACCATCCAGTATTACAAGGATTAAGTCATTAACCACTGCAATCACTGAGGGACAGTACCTTGTAAAGAATTCAGGGTGAAAAACAGGATTAGGAGCTATGTGCTTTGGGAAAGCAGGCCACTTAGATAGTTGGTGATATCTCAGGGAAAAAATCTAATGGACTAGATTTTCTGCATCTTCCCTGGTGGCTCAGACAGTAAAGCGTCTGCTTGCAATGCGGGAGACCCTGGTTTGATCCCTGGGTCGGGAAGATCTGGAGAAGGAGATGGCAACCCACTCCAGTACTCTTGCCTAGAAAATTCCATGGATGGAGGAGCCTGGTGGGCTACAGTCCATGGGGTCACAAAGAGTCAGGCACGACTGAGCGACTTCACTTTATACATAGAAGAGCACTAAGATCAATGGAGACATCTGAGCTATGACTAGTAATAATCTTCATGCTTGACTGCATTTATTATTCGCTCCCTGAAATCACATATATACTGACTTCTCCCGCTCCCCCTTCAGAGCAGTCCCCTCAGAGCTTCTGAGAGGCTGTTTCCTGAGCTATAGTCTCCAACAGGGTCCCTGAGTAAAACTGAAACCCACAGGGACTTCCCTGGCTGACCAGTAGTTAAGACTCTGAGCTTCCAAGTCAAGGAGCGTGGGTTGGATCCCTGGTTGGGGAGCTAGGAGCCCGCATGCCATCTGAAACTGAAGCTCACGGCGTTACACTGTGCATTTTTCTTTCAGTCCACACCACTCAAAAATGCACCGTGGGAAATTTCCCCTGGGCACACGCAGGCGCCTTGTTACTTTAGTGGCAGCCTAGTGTTCCGTCCTAATGGCAACCCACTCCAGTGTTCTTGCCTGGAGAATCCCAGGGACGGGGGAGCCTGGTGGGCTGCCGTCTATGGGGTCTCACAGAGTCGGACACGACTGAAGTGACTTAGCAGCAGCAGCAGCAGCAGCAGCAGCAGCAGTGTTCCGTCCTACAGTTGTGCAGTTGCTGCATCAGATTACTGGAGCCGGCCTGGTCCTGGGAGCAGCCTCCAGGATGGCCAAGAAGGGGATTTTGGGAGGTTTGTGACTCTGCCTCTTTTTATCCAGAGCAGCTCTGCTTCCATGTGGGTCTTCCACTATGGCTGTGCAAGGAGCTTTTTACAACATTGAATTAGGGTCTCTAGGAATACATATTCTTTACATTATGGTTTATCTAAGAATATCGAGCATCGTTGCCTGTGCGATACAGTAGACCCTTGCTGTTTATCCTTCCGTATGTGATAGTCTGCGTGTCTGTGTCTGCTCCGTAGATTGCTTTGTTTGCGTCATATATTAGATTCCGCGTGTAAGTGATATCATACGATGTTTGTCTTTGTCTTGATGACTTCCCTTAGTATGATAGTCTCTAGCTGCCTCCTGCTGCAAATGGCATTATTTCATTCATTTTCCATGACTGAGTAGCATACTATTGTATATATGTACCTCATCTTCTTTACCTGTTCATCTGTCAGTGGACAGTTAGGCTGCTTCCGTGTCTTGGATATTATAAAGAGTGCTTCTGTGAACGTCAGGGCGCATGTATCTTTTTAAATTACAGTTTTCTCTGGTATGTGCCCAGGAGTGGGACTGCCGCATCATGTGGTAATTCTATTTTTAGTTTTCTGGGGAGCCTCCGTACTGTTTTCCATAGTGTAGAGTCAGCAGTTTTGCTGCATCCCACAGTGGCGGATTAAGCGGTCACTGCGGGTAAAAATAACGAGGCTGACCTGTGTGCATGCACATGGAGAAACAAACGCATCATATTGCATGACAAAAAGCAAGTTCCAAAACACGGTTCATATATTGTCCCTCTTTTTTGTGTTAAAGGAAATAATATGTATGTGTATTTGTGTATGTATCAGATGCTCAAGCTGGTTTTAGAAAAGGCAGAGGAACCAGAGATCAAATTGCCAACATCCGATGGATGATCGAAAAAGCAGGAGTTCCAAAAAACATCTATTTCTGCTTTATTGACTATGCCAAAGCCTTTGACCATGTGGATCACAATAAACTGTGGAAAATTCTGACAGAGATGGGAATACCAGACCACCTGACCTGCCTCTTGAGAAACCTATATGCAGGTCAGGAAGCAACAGTTAGAACTGGACGTGGAACAACAGACTGGTTCCAAATAGGAAAAAGAGTACGTCAAGGCTGTATATTGTCACCCTGCGTATTTAACTTTATCCAGAGTACATCATGAGAAACGCTGGACTGGATGAAGCACAAGCTGGAATCAAGATTGCTGGGAGAAATATCAATAACCTCAGATATGCAGATGACACCACCCTTATGGCAGAAAGTGAAGAAGAACTAAAGAGCCTCTTGATGAAAGTGAAAGAGGAGAGTGAAAAAGTTGGCTTAAAACTCAACGTTCAGAAAACGAAGATCATGGCATCTGGCCCCATCACTTCAAGGGAAATAGATGGGGAAACAGTGGAAACAGTGTCAGACTTTATTTTTGTGGGCTCCAAAATCACTGCAGATGGTGACTACAGCCATGAAATTAAAAGACGCTTACTCCTTAGAAGAAAAGTTATGACCAACCTAGATAGTATATTCAAAAGCAGAGACATTACTTTGCCGACTAAGGTCCGTCTAGTCAAGGCTGTGGTTTTTCCAGTGGTCATGTATGGATGTGAGAGTTGGACTGTGAAGAAAGCTGAGCGCCGAAGAATTGATGCTTTTGAACTGTGGTGTTGGAGAAGACTCTTGAGAATCCCTTGGACTGCAAGGAGATCCAACCAGTCCATTCTGAAGATCAGCCCTGGGATTTCTTTGGAAGGAGTGATATTAAAGCTGAAACTCCAGTACTTTGGCCACCTCATGCGAAGAGTTGACTCATTGGAAAAGACCCTGATGCTGGGAAAGATTGAGGGCAGGAGGAGAAGGGGACGGCAGATGATGAGATGGCTGGATGGCGTCACTGACTCAATGGACATGAGTTTGAGTGATCTCTGGGAGTTCGTGATGGACAGGGAGGCCTGGCGTGCTGCAGTTCATGGGGTTGCAAAGAGTCGGACACGACTGAGTGACTGAACTGAACACATGCATCTGTGTATGTCTGTAGATAAGAGTGTGTGTGTGTGTGTGTGTGTGTGTGTGTGTGTGTGTGTGTGTGTGACTAAGAGGATAGTAACTAATTTTGTAGATATTTAGTTAGTTGGCAGTGCCAGGTCTTAGTTATGGCACGCAGGATCTTTAGCGTGGCGTGTGAACTCAGTTGTGGCATATGGACTCTAGTTGCCTGACCAGGGATTGAACCTGGGGGCCCCTTGCACTTGGAGCTTGGAGTGTTAGCCAGAGATAATGTATCCTGTGGAATTACAAAGGTTCTTTCACTTTTTACTTTCTTTCTTTTTTTTTTTTTTGACCATGCTGTGTGACTTGCTGTATCTTAGTTGCTTCACTAGGGAGTGAACCCAGGCCCTTGACAGTGAAAGCACGGAATCCTAACCACTGGAACGCCAGGAAATTGCCCACTTTTTACTTTCACACACATCTATATTCATTTCTTTCTTTCTTCTTTTTTTTTTTTAACCAACAGAAGGTATTCATTTATAATCACGAAAATGTTTAAAACATTTTCCATTTTTTTTAAAGAAGAGAGATACAACAAGCAGAATAAACAGCCCAAGTTCCCTTGGTCTTTTCCCACAAAGGCCACTGCAGTACCACTTCGGCCTGTTTGCTCCCAGTTTTTCTCCTGTGCCTTGTTTAGATATCAGCTGTCATTCGGCATACATAATTTCACATCCTCTTGTTTTTCTGCCTCCACGTTAGTGTTAGCGTTCCCCCCCATCATGAGAAAGCCCTCTCAAAGAACACTGTGACTGGCTGTGTAGTAGTCTATGACTGCCTCAGTTTTCTTCATAATTTTCTTATCGTCAGCTATTTGGATCGTGTCCAACCGCCTACTCTTATGACTAATGCTGTGTAGACATCTTTGTCTGTAATGCTTTCCTGCACTTGGGCTTTAGAATCCACTCCCAGTAGTTGCATTCCTGGGCTAAGTGGAAAGAATGCCTTTAAGTCCCTGGTACTTCTTGCTGAATTGCCCACGAAGGAGAGGAGACTACCTACTGCTCTGCACCTCTCGGAGCCTGCCCTCAGGAGGTAGCTTTCTACTTCATTTTCTAAGAAGGCTAGTTTCTTTTCTGAATCTTCTTCCTGCAAACAGACTCCGTTTCCCCTACTTTTGTCCCCCTCTCCCCATAGCTTCGTTGGCGAGCAGGGGACTGTGGGTTTTGAAATCATGTCTGGCCCTGTGACTGACTATGACTTAACGAAAATCACTTGACCTCCCTGGACTTTTATTTTCCTCTTTTAGTTCCTCCCTTCCTTCCCACTTGGCTTGAAAGATAACGCACCTGCCCTTGTGATCAGGTGGGGCTGGAGAGTATGCTTCTCTGGAACTGCTCACACCTTCTCCCCAGGTGTCATCCGGGGATCGGGCTGGGATGGCTCTCTTGCTTGTAAGGGGCATGTCCCGGTGTCTTTCTGGCACCTCGGCAGTGACCTCATACTGAGAGGAAGGTGCCCGGTCTCCCTTTTCTAGGTGCTTCTGCCCAAGGCCATCCTCTCCCAGGTGGGAGAGCAGGGGCTTGTTGGCTCACAGTTCTGTTTTTCCCTTTCTTGCAAACCAATATAGAGACACTGTAAATGGCATGAAATATGATGGGCCCAGCTAAAGACCTGGGACCAAATCAGCCTGGAGATCTGGGTTCAAATCCTGTCGCTGCCACTTCCTAATCGGGCAAAAGGTGTTGAGCGCCTCATCATGCTGGACACTTCGGAGCCCTGGGAACTCAGTGACCATCACAGTGGACCCAGGCCCTGTTCTTCCTAGTTTTCACAACAGTGTAGTCTGCAGTGAAGACTATGCCATGAATATGGATAATGACTCAAAATTCTCTTACCTGATGTTTGTTTTTTTCCTTAAAAAAAGGTGACTTGAAAAAGATGAATTAAATTTTTTTTAAAAAAGTGATTTAAAAAACTTAGGCTGTATGGTCTTTGTCAAGACCATCAGAAGGGATGACCTATGTAAAGTTGTTTGTGGTGGCGGTGGAGGGGACGATGACGATGACAGTGATATCTGAGATTTAGGAGGTCCCAGAGATGGGCACCTGGGGAGGTAGGACATCTCTTGGTCTGCATGGAGCCTTGATGGCCCCCTTCAGAATCTCTTGAGGACAGGGCTCCACTGTGCCCTCCTCTTCGTCTATACCCAGCACCCAGCCAGCCTGCATGTGTATCAGGGTGAGCCGGGTGGAGGAAAGGACTATCTGTAATCCCATCAACCCACAGCTCATTCCTTTTCCAGGGAGAAGGCCTGTCTTAAAAAAAAAACCCAAATAGTTATTTATTTACTGACTTGGCTGTGCTGGGTCTTAGTTGAAGCATGTGGGATCTAGTTTCCTGACCAGAGATTGAACCTAACCCTAACCCTGGATTGGGAGGAAGCAGTCTCAACCACTGGACCACCAGGGAAGTCCCAAGAAGACCTGTCTAGTCTCCCAGTGAGTCCTATGTCTCTAAGCTCAGATAAAGAGGCCTCGAGATAGTGAGAGAACAGTGAGGGCTGTTACAGGCTGAAGCACAGCCCTGGGCAGGGATTGGCCTCCTTCTGACCTCCGGTCCCGCGCCTGAGACCCCTTCCAGAAGTCACTGGACTGAGGCCTCCGGTTTTCTCTGGGAGTTAGCCACCCCAAGGCCTCTCAGGAACCGATAACACTCATCTGCTGCTGCCCAGGCTGACAGTGCTGTGCCATCAGGGACCCCATTGAAGTCAGTCCACACATCTTGGGACGCGCTCCCCCGTGGAACTGAAGAAGACTGCAACAAATTGGATAATACTGGAGCTGGATCAGAAGGACGCGTTAGGCGTTTGTCAGACTAGGCAGAGTGTGGGATTCCAGGCACTCACATCCGAATTCCTCTGCTCCTTCATTCATTCACTCAGTCATTCCTCAGTGCAGTTGTCCCTCGGTAGCCACGGGGTTTGGTTCCAGGACCTCCACGGACACCAGGATCCGAGGGTGCACACCTCCCTTATGTTGGATGGCGTAGTACACTTGACCCCAGAGCAGCACAGGTTACAGCTGCATGAGTCCACTTAGACTCAGATTCTTTTTTCAATAATAAATACTGTAAGACTATATGACCCAGGGTTGCTTGAATCTTCGGGTGCAGAAACACAAACATGGAGAAACTGCACACGTGGAGGGCCGACTAAAAGTTGTATGCAGATTTTCAACTGTGCAGAGGGTAGTGCCTCCAACCCCTTGACCAAAGGTCAACTGTATTTGTATATAACCGTATGCACATCCTGCCCTATGCTTCATATCATCTCTGCTTATAAAACCTAATGTTAATGCAATATAATGCTATATGTATAGTTGCTGGTGTGCAGAAAATTCAAGTTTTGCTTTTTGGAACTTTCTAGAATTTCCCCCCCCCCCCTTTCAGAAAACATTTGATCCTCAGTTCTATTGGTTGAATCTGTGGATTTGAAAACTGCAGATGTGGAAGGCCAACTACAATGATTGTCTGTGGCCCAGACTGGATCTAAGCTGTGCCCACTTCATGTAGAGAACGTCTGGAGCATGTTTCCAGAGCACTTAGTGTGTGCCAGGCCCTGACCTAGAGGCGGGTGATCCAGCAGGATTGAAAGGGGCCTCCCCCCTCACCATGCATGTTCCCCTGTTGTTTTCTCTTGCCAGCATCCTTGGCTTTCCAGCAGTGCTCTTACTGTGCGGCGTACTTGAATGTAAGTGCCTTCCTTACGCTTATGACAGCAGGGTGACAGGTATGGTGAGTGTGGAGGCTCTGTTGGTTGGGGTGGTCTGGGAGCAGACACGAGAGCGAGGGTCTAGGGGAGAGATGTTCTAGGGAAGGGAAGGACAAAGGGTCACAACCCCCACTTTGTGGGAAGGAGCTGGGTGCATCTGAGGCGGAGCAGCCACAAGACGCCACAGGGGACATCTCCAAGCAGGTAACCATGATGAGCATTGGAAAAGACAGTGGTCTTCATGGTTTTTCTTCACAAGCACTCTTTAAAACACATTTGAGGTCTTTTTAATCAAACATTTAAACTTGCAACATGATGCTTTTTGTGGCTTGCTGTATGCTGTCAACGTTTTTAAAAATATTTTTTTCCACCCAAACTTGGGGCTGCAGCTTCAGTTCCTTTGATTAGAGAAGCTTATCTGTCACATCAAACTATGTCATCGCAGTCAGCCAAGCAGACTTGCCTTGGTGTCAGAAAACATCTGACTTCAGTTTTTAAATTAAATAAGTTTGCATCCCCATGGCAACCTTTTTGCTTCAGAGTTCTAACTGCTGGGAGGTGGCAGGAAGTAGAGCCTTGTTGGGACCTGCCCTCATTGCTGTGGTCTGGGGCCTGGGCCTGCCTCACGGCTCTCTGTCTCAAACTGCCCCTTCCCTGGGTGCCAGGAGGTTGTCATAGCGTGTTGCTCCCCAGAGGACTGGGGTTGGAGTTGGAGAAGGACACTCAGGAATGGGTACATGGGAAAGCTAGACAGGTGGCCTTGGCCGTGCTGATGTCTTTGTGTATCCCAGGAGCCTCCGTGGGCATGGATGGCTTTTAGGGAGGGGTCTGTCAAGGGCTTCCCTGGTGGCTCGGATGGTAAAGAATCCTCCTGCAATGCAGGTGACCTGGCTTTGATTCCTGGCTCAGGAAGATGCCCTGGAGAAGGAAATGGCTGCCCACTCCGGAATTCTTGCCTGGAGAATCCCATGGACAGAGGAGCCTGGTGGGCTGCAGTCCACGGGGTCACCAGAGTTGGACTCGACTGAGCGACTAACACTTTCACCCTTTCACTTTTGTCATCTCTGCACTGATTCACGACACCCACATTCCTGGTGTGCATGCTGGAGAACAGGCGGTCAAGGGGGCAACCAGGAGACCCCCAGAGGCCTCTGAGACCATGCTGGGAGGGTGGGATATGGTCTGGACTAGGGCAAAGGTGGTGAGAGGTGTTTTCATTCAGGAGATATCTGGCTGCCCCTGTGCCATGTTCTGGAGCCCAACACACCTCTCTGGAGGGCCAACTGATCCTGGGCTTTGTATAAACAAAGGGACTCAAAGCCTAATCCTGCCACTAAGCAGCTGTGTGACCTTGACGAGGCCGTTTCTCTGGGGCTTATTTGTCACTTGGGAAAGGTTAATCTGACCTGGCCTAACTCTCAGGGAGTTGTAATGGTGAGCTGGTGGGGGGCAGGCTTTGAGAGGGCTCACCCCACTTTTTGCCTCCAGGGGTTCGGGTCCCAGAGACCCAAGGTTTCCAGGACAGCACCAAGGAACCCAGCTTGGCTCTTGCTCCTAGCACTGTCTTGAGCTTTCTCGGCCCAAGTTCACCCCTCAAGGGCATTTCCCTAATGAGTAACCTTGCTGGTTGTGATCTGAATGGCCCAATTCATAGGTTAGAGGAGAGGCAGAAAGGAAGGATTTACCAGCAGGCCCCAGGATCCCTGGCTCAGCCTGGCTCCACCTGTTCTCTCTTCACGGTAGTACCTCTGGCGTCAGTTTCCCCTCTCGAGGCCCTGTTGTGTGCCAGGCTGACCTCTGAAGGCACAGCACAGAGGTTCTAATGGGGAGAGTTCAGACCTGTGCTGGGTGCTAAGTCGCTTCAGTCGTGTCTGGCTCTTTGTGACCCTATGGACCGAGCCTGCCCAGGCTCCTCTTGTCCATGGAATTCTCCAGGCAAGAATACTGGAGTGGGTTGCCAAGATGCTAAACATCTATTTAGGTACCTAAACATCTATTTCTGCTTTATTGACTCTGCCAAAGCCTTTGACTGTGTGGATCACAATAAATTGTGGAAAATTCTGAAAGAGATGGGAATACCAGACCACCTGACCTGCCTCTTGAGAAACCTATGTGTAGGTCAGGAAGCAACAGTTAGAACTGGACGTGGAACAACAGACTGGTTCCAAATAGGAAAAGGAGTACATCAAGGCTGTATATTGTCACCCTGCTTATTTAACTTGTATGCAGAGTACATCATGAGAAACGCTGGACTGGATGAAGCACAAGCTGGAATCAAGATTGCCGGGAGGAATATCAATAACCTCAGATATGCAGATGACACCTCTCTTATGGCAGAAAGTGAAGAGGAACTAAAAAGCCTCTTAATGAAAGTGAAAGAGGAGAGTGAAAAAGTTGGCTTAAATCTCAACATTCAGAAAACTAAGACCATGGCATCTGGTCCCATCACTTCATGGGAAATAGATGAAACAGTGGAAACAGTGTCATACTTTGTTTTTGTGGGCTCCAAAATCACTGCAGATGGTGACTACAGCCATGAAATTAGAGACACTTACTCCTTGGAAGGAAAGTTATGACCAACCTAGATAGCATATTAAAAAACAAGAGACATTACTTTGTCAACAAAGGTCCATCTAGTCAAGGCTATGGTTTTCCCAGGGGTCATGTATGAATGTGAGAGTTGGACTATAAAGAAAGCTGAGCGCCAAAGAATTGATGCTTTTGAACTGTGGTGTTGGAGAAGACTCTTGAGAGTCCCTTGGACTGCAAGGAGATCCAACCAGTCCATCCTAAAGGAGATCAGTCCTGGGTGATCATTGGAAGGACTGATGCTAAAGCTGAAACTCCAATACTTTGGCTACCTCATACAAAGAGTTGACTCATTGGAAAAGACTCTGATGCTGGGAGAGATTGGGGGTGGGAGGAGAAGGGGACGACAGAGGATGAGATGGCTGGATGGCGTCACCAACTTGATGGACATGAGTTTGAGTAAACTCCGGGAGTTGGTGGTGGACAGGGAGGCCTGGTGTGCTGCGATTCATAGGGTTGCAAAGAGTTGGACATGACTGAGCGATTGAACTGAACTGAAAGCCCTCCTGTGTTCAGAACCTGCCTGCCTATGAAGACCGCAGGTCTGGGAGGCCACACACACAAAGGCACAGAGCAACCCAGGGTAAGAAACAGTTGGTGAAACCCAGTGCTGGTCAGCGTCCAGGCCGTGCTGGGGGTGGAGTTCAGGTATCAGAGCTCTGACCAGCGCAGCACGCTTCGGGCTGTAGCTGGGCATTTGAATTTGAATTCTCCTGATCTCCTGGGAAGAGAGCTCGAGCCAGGCCCTTGGCCTCGTCGAGCTGCTGGTGTCTCAGTCCTGCATTACAGGGATATACCAGACGGGCCTAGAGCTCTCAGGGGCGCTTTCAGCTCTGAATGATTTCAGTCCACCGTCCTGGGCCATGTGCTACTGTCGCCTGGGACTGAGGCTTGGCAGGACAGGAGCTTCAGTTTCTATTTCCCATTGGGTGCACTTCCCTGTGCCCAAGGGATCCTTAGCCCCTGTGTCGATTGACATCTAATCCACTGCGAAGCTCAGGACACTAGGTGGGTGGCATGATCGATGACTGATCACTCACAAAAGTGTCCTAATCAGGATGTGAACCTCAGTGATGCTTCGACTGTGGGCTGTGAGATCCACCCACACCCCACCTTTGAAGCCTCCCGGAAATCCTAAATGGGGATGGGAAATTGAGGGAGCAGCCTCAGATCCCCTGACTCATGGGACACCCCAGTGCCCAACAAGCCTGTGGGCCCTGCCCTCCTGCAGAGAAAGCTTTTTCCATAAATACCAGCTGCTCCTGGCCAAGGGGCAAGGGCAGTTCATGTCCTTCTCAACCCTGTCACTTCCAGAATCATGTTTGATAATTAGTCCTCTTCTTTGCTTACACAGGCTTCCTTATGCCTTAGAGATTAAGGGAACTTGCAGGTTGGTGTTTTTAGCAGAGTGTTTGCAGGACAAAAAGGCCAAAACTGCAGAGAAAGCGCTGTCCAGGGTGTCTGGAGACTTGGGCTTAGCCTCAGCTCTTGCTTTTCTTTGCGTGGTCTTGGAGGAATTCCCCGTTTCTGGGTCTCAGTTTCTCTTTCTGTAGAATGAAGATCTTGACCTCGGGGGCTCTTGGGGGGTCTGAAAATTCTGTCTTAACTGGTGTTGGTGCCTCAGGGTCAGGGTCTCCGCCGAGCAGAGGAGAGCCTTGCCCCACGGGTCCGAGCCAGGGCTCTGCTGCAGGCTTCACTCAGGGCCCAAGGGAGGAACCAAGGAGGAAGGGAGTGCAGGTTGTCTGAAAATGGTGACATTTGGTTTGGAGATTTTGGTCCCATATCTGTGGCTTTGCACATGACCCCAGGCCTTCTCAGCCACCCAGTAGGTCCAGGAGGGGTGAGCCTGTGGCCGGGCTTCCTGCCAGAGCATGTGACCAGGTGGCCTCGGGGTGTGACCAGCAGTGAACTTCCTCAAGGCTGTGAGTCCAGGCGGGGGTGGAAGAGCCTCTGAGGGTGGGGGCTGGTCACAGCTCCCTCTGGGCCCCTCTAAGTAAGGCTTGCTCTGGGTGAACAAAGTTCCTCTCCCTTTTTATAGTCCTCAGGAGGTATGGTTGGGAAATGACATTTGCCTCCCTCTTTGTGCTTTCCAGAACTTTCTTAATTATAGGCAGTGAACATACCTGCTTTGATAATCAGGGGAGAAGCCTGTTATTATTTTAAATTCCAGTCTTTAAGCTGTTAGCAGACATTCCCCTAACTCCTCCCAAGGTCAGAGAGGGCAGGTGTAAATGCCCAGTGATGTCAGGAACACACACCCCCCCGAGACCCCTGGGCTTCTGGGTCACCGGGGGCATGAGAACAGGATGGGGCCTGACAGCCTGTTCCCAGCCTCTCCTGGCCCATCGGTGACAGGGACAGCACACCCGGGGAGGCGTATGTGTCTCCCAAGGTCCTGGAGCTCTTACGATGAGTGGGAAACAGGAACCACGTCTCCCGGCTCCTCGGGGCCCCTTCTGTGGGCAACAAGACCCTGGACCAGGAGAAACTCTTTGGGGAGGCAGAAGGCAGGCTCCTATATTCCTGAGTCCAAATGTTGTCAGACATTCTCCAAGCAGCTGCTGGGTGGGGTGGGGTTGGGGTGTGGGGGCCCCTGCGGGAGCACCTGAGGGTTGTGGGCAGACCAGAGGAAGCAAGGGCTCCTGCCCACAGCCAGCAAGCAAGCTCACAGGCAGCTGGGCTGGGCAGGGTTGGTGGCGGGGGGCCAGGGATCTCTCTCCTTCCCCAGCATTGACGTCACCACCCCTCCAGTTCCTGCAGTCCCCCAGGGTGAGATGCCCACAGTAATGTGGCTGTAGGGTGCTCGGGCTTGGGGGCACTTAAGTCCTGGGGTGATACAGGATTGTGGAGCAGAAACAGGGCCATAGCAGGGGTATGGAATGGAGAACAACTGCCCCCTGGGATGCACAGGCTTTAGGGCAGTTCCCTACTTTCTTTGTCCATGTGAGGAGACCTTCTCCTGCTCTTAAATAGGAGAGAAGCAACCCCCCTCCCCCAACGCCTATACTACATTCTTGCTTCATTCAGTTCAGTCGCTCAGTCGTGTCCAACTCTTTGCGACCCCATGAATCGCAGCACGCCAGGCCTCCTTGTCCATCACCAACTCCCGGAGTTCACTCAGACTCACGTCCATTGAGTCCGTGATGCCATCCAGCCATCTCATCCTCGGTCGTCCCCTTCTCCTCCTGCCCCCAATCCCTCCCAGCATCAGACTCTTTTCCAATGAGTCAACTTTTCACATGAGGTGGCCAAATATTCAGTGCTGACTGGAGAAGGAAATGGCAACCCACTCCAGTGTTTTTGCCTGGAGAATCCCAGGGACGGCGGAGCCTGGTGGGCTGCCGTCTATGGGGTCACACAGAGTCGGACATGATTGAGCGACTTCACTTTCACTTTTCACTTTCATGCATTGGAGAAGGAAATGGCAACCCACTCCAGTGTTCTTGCCTGGAGAATCCCAGGGACGGGGGAGCCTGGTGGGCTGCCGTCTATAGGGTTACACAGAGTCGGACACGACTGAAGCGACTTAGCAGCAGCAGCAGCATTCAGTGCTGACAGATTGTCATTCGCCAGGCCTGCGCTGGGCTCTTTGAATACCTTGATCTCATCCAGTCCTTACAGCACCTATGACTGTGGTGCAGTGTTCTCCCCATTTTCTGGATGGGAACACTGAGGCTTGGTCACTTGCCCAGGATTTCACAGTTGGTATAGCAGGCGATAGAGTTAATCAGTTAATAGTTTTAACCTTCTTTATCTTTTTTGAAAGTGGGTAGTGCCTTTACATGATTTCTAAATGAATTCTAAAGGAAGTTTCATAAAAAGATTCCCTTCCACCTCCCCTAAATTCTTCCAGAGATATTCTATGCAAATATGATAAAATATGTACTGTCCCTTTTTAAACACAGGTGGAGCACAGTAGACAGCTTTTCTGTACTTTGACTTTCCACTTGCTATCATTACATGGCTCAGCATTGCTTTCATGCTATAGGAGCCACTGGAGGTCCCAGTGTGACTGCGGCGTCATGACCCTTTAATATGTCTCAGAGAGGCAGAATCGGTCAGAATCTGGGAAGGCCTTAGGTCTGGTTTCTGTGACAGGGTGTTTTTGTTTGTCTGCTGTGTGTGTGTGTCTTTTAGTTAATAATTTATTTTTTTAAAGTAGTTGTCGGTTAGTCAGTTCAGTCGCTCAGTCGTGTCCGACTCTGTGACCCCATGAACTGCAGCACGCCAGGCCTTCTTGTCCATCACCAACTCCCAGAGTTCACTCAAACTCACGTCCATCGAGTCGGTGATGCCATCCAGCCATCTCATCCTCTCTCGTCCCCTTCTCCTGCCCCCAATCCCTCCCAGTATCAAGGTCTTTTCCAATGAGTCAACTCTTCGCATGAGGTGGCCAAAGTACCGGGGTTTCAGCTTTAGCAAGTAGTTGTAGGTTTGCAGAAAATTGAGCAATTAATAGAGTTTTCATGTGCCCCTTCTCTCCCCTCCTGTTTCCCCATATTGCATTTGTGTTGTGTGTTTGTTACAATTAGTGAACCAACTGATGCACTATTATTATTATTTTTTAATTTCATTTCTTTGGCTGCGCCTGGTCTTAGCTACGGCGTGTGGGATCTAATTCCCTGACCAGTGATCGAACTTGGGCCTACAGCACTGGGAGTGCAGAGTCTCAGCCACTGGTCCACCAGGGAAGTCCCTTGATGCACTATTATTACCTAAAGTCCATACTTTATATCGGCTCCCTCTTTGTGTTATAGTTTTGACAATCACATAACGTCACGTATCCACCGTTGCAGGATCACACGGAACAGTTTCAAATCCACCTGCTCACATCCCTCCCGCTTTCCTCACCCCAGGCCACCACTTACCTTTTTACTGATTCTCTAGTTTTGTGTGCCAGGCTTTTGAAGAGCATGCCTGCCCTCTTCATGGCTGATGCTCCCAGCTCCAGGGAAGGACTGGAGGCCACTCAAGCGCTCAGATTGGGGGTCTGTTGAAAGCTGTCAAACGATAAACCTAAAACAATTTAGTCATGTTTGAGGTCCTTTATTCAAGGGAGAAACAGCCACAGTTTGTGAACTCGGTCAGTTGTGTCCAACTCTTAGCAATCCCATGGACTGCAGCCTACCAGGCTCCTCTGTCCATGGGATTTTCCAGGCAAGAGTACTGGAGTGGGGTGCCGTGCTTAGGGGGACACAATACCCCACAGGCAGGGGCGCACTCTTGCTGAGGAATTTGAGGCAGGAGCACATTTCCAGAGCATTAGAAGAGGCAGTTTGGAAACAGGACAGGATTGGCTAAAGCTGATGAGTTCTGTTTTCTAGGGTCCAGTGAGCTGGCTAAGCTGCTGGTTGGAGGATTGTGATGGTGTACAGCAACTTTCCTAGTCAGGGGTTTCCCATCATTAAGTTAAGTAAGGCTGACCTCAGTGTAGATTTGTGACTTGGCGAGGGCAGTCCCCGTTTTGTGAGTCCTGATACACACGTGAACTTTCTCAGCACTGACCTTGCTGTGCCCCAGAGGAGCCCATGAAGGAGTCAGGTGCTGCATGGGGCTCCTGGGCAAAGAATCTGGATCACGAAGGGCATACCTTCCTAATCCTCCGTGGAGAGAGGGGAGAAGAGTTGCTCAGAATTGTCTCCTCTCAGACAGGGCGGGTGTTCATTTATCCATCTGCATTCCCACCAGGACTGCCACCTCCTGAGGACAGGAAGACATCTCTGCCATGAGGTGCCCAGCGCTGGCCAGGACTACACATTAGTTGAACTCATGGCTGAATGGGCAGATCTGAACTCGAAACAGACATATGCCTCCCAGGGTTACAGTGATCCCTTCTGTGGGCTCCACTTTCTTCAGCTGATCTCCTAGGGTGTAACAACTATGACTAAATGACTGTGGTCCAAGGATCTTAGTCTACCTGGCCCAGTGAGAACTTTAATGTCTTCAGAGCCCAGGGTTAATGAGGCTCACACACCAACTGGCAAGTTCAGTATGAAAGCCAGATGAGCAGTCTTTACTCAAGGAATAGCCCTGTCTCCTAAACAGAATTATCTGCCCAGACAAGCAGCAGTCTCCCCACTGTGATCAGCTGGCCAGACAAGTTACAGAGTCTGCTCTGGGCACGTGGAACCTGAAAAGGGAAAGGTGTTGTCTGATGGCATCAGGCGCTGCTGGCCCCTGTGCCCTGAGTATTAAGATGCATGTCTCAGCTCTGTCACTCCTGGGCAATCTCTTTCTTTTTTAAAAAATATCTCTTTGGCTCTGCCAGTCTTGGTCATGGCACACTGGTTCTTTACTTTTTGCCTGCGGGATCTAGTTCCCTGACCAGGGATTCAACTTGGGGACCCTGCAATAGAAGCATGGAGTCTTAGCCACTGGACCACCAGTGGCTGAAGTCCCTGGGCATTCTCAGTGAAGGCTGTGTGGCATTGGCCTCGGCCCCAGATTGTCTTGGTCTTGAACCTTGGTTTTGCCAGGATCAGGGATATCCTAGATAAGTCAGCCTCCTGAGACTCAGTTTCTCTGTCTGTAAAATGGGCATAATCCTTGATTTAAAGATTTGAGCCCATCAATAACCTCAGATATGCAGATGACACCACCCTTATGGCAGAAAGTGAAGAGGAGCTAAAAAGCCTCTTGATGAAAGTGAAAGAGGAGAGTGAAAAAGTTGGCTTAAAGCTCAACATTCAGAAAACGAAGATCATGGCATCTGGCCCCATCACTTCATGGGAAATAGATAGGGAAACAGTAGAAACGGTGTCAGGCTTTATTTTTGTGGGCTCCAAAATCACTGCAGATGGTCACTGCAGCCATGAAATTAAAAGACGCTTACTCCTTGGAAGAAAAGTTATGACCAACCTAGATAGTATATTCAAAAGCAGAGACATTACTTTGCCGACTAAGGTCCGTCTAGTCAAGGCTATGGTTTTCCCAGTGGTCATGTATGGATGTGAGAGTTGGACTGTGAAGAAGGCTGAGCGCCGAAGAATTGATGCTTTTGAACTGTGGTGTTGGAGAAGACTCTTGAGAGTCCCTTGCACTGCAAGGAGATCCAACCAGTCCATTCTGAAGGAGATCAACCCTGGGATTTCTTTGGAAGGAATGATGCTAAAACTGAAGCTCCAGTACTTTGGTCGCCTCATGCGAAGAGTTGACTCATTGGAAAAGACCCTGATGCTGGGAGGGATTGGGGGCAGGAGGAGAAGGGGACGACCGAGGATGAGATGGCTGGATGGCATCACGGACTCAATGGACGTGAGTCTGAGTGAACTCCGGGAGTTGGTGATGGACAGGGAGGCCTGGCGTACTGCGATTCATGGGGTCGCAAAGAGTTGGACACGACTGAGCGACTGAACTGAACTGATGTAGAGCGATCAGGAGGGAGCCCAGCAGGTAACAGCCTGTCGGTTAATGCCAGTTGTGGTTGTGGTTGCTGTTGGATAATGCCAGATTGCCTTTTTGATTCTTCTCTCCTGCCTCCTCTAAAATCCAAGTCCATTAGGAAGCTTCACTTGTTAAAGATATGCTAATGTACTCAATATGATTATTGAACAGTTCTTGCTTTCCTTCAGGCTCAGGAACTAACTCTTCAGTCTAATCTTTGTTATTGTTCACTCTCTAAACTGACCTGGAGCAAGGGCTTGTGGGTATTCTAGAAGTCAGGGGAAGAGAATGATGCCTGAGGCTGGATGGAGCTGGGACACTTCCTAGGAGGTGAAAAGCAGGTGCTTGGGACTGAGATTAAAGTGTTCAACCAGGAGGACTGGAATGGTCTGGTCCCAGCTCTGTTCCCTACTGGCTTTGTGGCTTGTTCTGTCACTTTCTTCTTTGGGTTTACTATAGTTCTCATTCTGACATTCGCAGATGGACAGTGGAGGTCTGAGAATCTCCTGAAACTAGTGCAAAATGTTGTGTCTGAGCATTTTTTGTCAGAGTGCTCCTAGCTTTCAGCAGATTCTCCAAAGGATTCCAACCTCTTGGGCTGGCAGACTTTATTGCGGTGACTCAGCTGTCTCTCATGGGTTCCGATGCCCGCAGCTGACTCACCAGTGTGAGCTCTTAGCAGCCCCCACGCCAGCTCCCCACAGAGCACCCAACTGGTTTAGCCAGGTACGGTCCACTAGACTATACCTGGGAGCAGAGCTCCGGGGCCAGGCTGCATCCTGGGGGTGGCCAGCCTCCAGAGCAGACTGGCTGCCTGGGACTGGACTCATCTCCAGCCCAGAAGGTGGCGGAGCCCCAGGGTGCCACAGGGGACCTGTGCACAGGAACCTTGAGGGAGCCGTGCACCCAGTGGGGCACTCTGGCTTCCCTGGAGAGCGTGAGATAACATCAGGCCCTAAGTGTGTCTTTTCCATTCAGTCTGTATCTTTCAGTTCAGCATCCACAGCCTCTGGTACATACTAGATGCTCAGTAAAAGTACTGCTGAAAATAACAAGACAGCTACTTGAGAACTGAATCAAGTACAGAAGGGGCAGGAGGGAGCCTTGACCACCTCCTACAGCATAGAAAAGGCTTTCCTCTAGGAGTATCATTTTAACTCAGTTTTGAAGGTTAAATAAAAGTTCCCCAGGGAAAGAAGTAGAAAAGGGAATTTGAGGTGAGGAAGTAGGTATTACTGGGGATAAAGATGTGAAACCACAAGATTATTCAGGCAACCCTCGAGGGTGTGGGGCAGAGTGGCTGGGACCATGCGAGGGAGGGGGAAGGCTGGGACTTCAAGGGAGCAGATTGCAGAGTTGGGTGAGGGCCAAGGCTTGTGTTCTGAGAAGAAATGTCAGAGGAGGAGGAGGACACCCAGAGCAAGGGGGTGAGAGTGGCGCTGTGCACCCCTGGGTCTCCCGTCAGGACCGAGGGACTGTTGAGCACAAGACAGCAGGCTCCAGATGGAGTCACTTGTGTTAATCCTGGTGGCTCCAGTCTGAGACTTCATTACAGTATTGGGTTTTCCAGAAACGGAATCTTTAACCAGTCATTCAGAAATCACCTAGTGAGCGATCAGCATTAGGTCAGGTCATCTGGCTGATAGACTCCTGACATCCCCTAAAGGAGAGTGACCCTGCCATAGCCAAGCTGCTTGTCTTGACTCAGTCAAACTTGACCTAGTATAACTTCTTTGTTCCTACTCCCTTCTGTCCATTAAAAGTGTTTCATTTTGTACAGCTCCTCCGAGCGCCTCCTTATCTGCCAGATTGGATGCTCCAACAATTCATGAATTGTTGAATAAAGCCAATAAGATCTTAAAAATCTGCTCAGTTGAATTTTGCTTTTTAACGGAACTCAGTTCCCTTTTGCCTGGAGTGCAGCCTGCTAAGGACTCACATCTGCGCACTGGTCCTCAGCAGCTTGGGCTGCCACAGTGAAATATCACAGAGCAGGGGGCTTAAACAACAGACATTTATTTTCTCACAGTTGCGGAGGGGAGGCCAGAAGTCTAAGATCAAGGTTTCTGCTGATTTGCTTTCTGGTGGAGACTCTCTTTCTGGCTTGCAGATGACTGCCTTCTTGGTATGTGCTCACATGGCCTTTCCTAAGTGTGTGCAGTTGGGGTTGGGGTTATGGGGTTCAGGGGGAGAGCCAGATCTCTGGTGTATCTTCTGATAAGGATGCTAATTCTGTGAGATCACAGGCCCACCCTTATGACCTCATTGAACCTTCATTACTTCTTAGGAGCCCCATCTGCAAATATAATCACTGCATGGGGATTGAGCTTCAGTGTATGAATTTTGGAGCAGGATACAAACAATCAGTCCATACTGACGGATGAAGTGAAAGTCGCTCAGTCATGTCCAACTCTTTGCAACCCCCCAGCCCAGAACACTGGAGTGGGTAGCCTTTCCGTTTTCCAGGGGATCTTCCCAACCCAGGCCTCCTGCATTGCAGGCGGATTCTTTACCAGTTGAGTCACAAGGGAAGCCCATACTGATGGATAGCCCCTGTTCAGGAATTGCCTCAGCCAAAGGGAGCCCCTGGCCCAAAGTTCTGCCCCTCCCCGGGACACTGTTATGCTGGAGGTGCAAGGGCCATTCCTCTTGCCTCAGTTGAGGACAATTCTGCAGGGCCATCCCTACAACATGGGGGTGGGCTGAGGCCTCAGTGGCAACTTCACTGGAGTGTAGTTTCCCCCTCTGCCCTGTCTTGCTGCCCTGACTGCCTCACAGGTGTGATTCTGGGAGCATGTGCTGAAAACTCCTGCCCACACATCTCAGTCTCAGAGCATGTTTCCCAGACACATGAAAGATGGATGGCAAGTACATGTCCACCCATGATCCAACTTTGATCAGCTGGTCCTAGCAGCTGGAGTACTGAGTCGAAGAGGCTTCAAAGTCAAGTTCTTCTAGTGATGTCTGTCTTGGGTGAGGAAGCAGGCATGGGGACTTGTGTGCTGGATGTCCAGCATTCTGCAGAGAGCTGTGGTATTACAGATGCCAAGTTGGAGAGCTGCAGGAAGGAGGAACAGGCCGACAGGGTCAGAGGCTAAAGGGAATGAGAAGGTGCTGTTGGACTTTCCAAGTAGAGATTTACCATTTTACTTTCAAAAAGCCATTCCATGGAGCAGTGGGCAGGGTATGGTTAGTCTGAAGGGCCAGTAGTAAACAATGTAGGTGACTGTTTCAAGGAGAAAGGAAGTGAAGGGAAGGTACGAGGAAGTAGCTGAAGTGAAAGTCAGGGGTGATATTTCTTTTAGCTAGGAGAGCCTTTTGTATATTTATAGGCTGAGGGAGAAGAGTCAGTGGTGAGAGGGAAGACTGAAGATATTAAAAAGAAAAGGATAGTTGATGGAGCAAAGCACTCGAGGGATGAATAAGAAAAATATTTGACAACTGGTAAAGTATGAGGAACAAAGACAATGAACACACCTAAAACTAATGTAATATTGTAAATCAACTATACTCTTTAATTTTTAAAAGGAAAAAATATTTTAAATATAAAAAAGAATGGACAGGGTATCAGTTCTGTCTTCATAGGGATCAGTCATAGGAGTTGATCAGCAAATACACCGGAGGGTTTAGCAGCTACAGTCTGGCCTCACCAAAGGAAGAAAGGGAAATTCCTTTTCAGAGATGGAGGGAAAGAGGTAAAAATAGGAATTGAGCATGAAGAAGACAAAGATGCGGTTGGGACTTGAGCATTGTTGAAAAGATCTGGAAGATAATAAAAACTTGGGATAATGAAAGCTTAAATGAGATATGGATGTGTTTACATGAGTAGTAAAGGTGGTTAGTACTTCAGTGGAGGTAGTAAATAGTGGGGGATAGTAAATAGTGGAGGTGGATAATATAGAACAAATATAATTATCAGGGATCCGGGTTCTTGTTGCTTTGTCATCCATAGCAAGGCTTCTACTTCATGGCCCAGAATGGATGCTTGAGCTCCTGCCATTGTGTCTGCAATCCAACATAAGAAAGGAATTTGCAGCCACAGCTGACATTTAGCTGGTAGAAATCAACAGCACTGTTTAGGAGTAAAATTACTGAAATACTTCTGTTGCTGTTTAGTCACTAAGTCATGTCAGACTCTTGTGACCCCATGGACTGTAGCCCACCAGGCTCCTCTGTCCATGGGATTTCTCAGGCAAAAATACCAGAGTGGGTTGCCATTTCCTTCTCCAGGGGATCCTCCCAACACAGGGATCAAACCCGTCTCCTGCATTGGTGGGTGGATTCTTTACCACTGAGCACTAGGGAAGCCCCAAATACTGTTTTGTTTTCAGTTGCTAAGTTGTGTCTGACTCTGCGACCCCATGGACAGCAGCATGCCAGGCTTCCCTGTCCTTCACTATCTTCCAGAATTTGCTCAAATTCATGTCCACTGAGTTGGTGATGCTATCTAACCATCTCATCTTTTGCTGCCCCCTTCTCCTTTTACCGTCGATCTTTCCCAGCATCAGGATCTTTTCCAATGATTTGGCTCTTCCTATCAGGTGGTCAAAATATTGGAGCTTCTGCATCAGTCCTTCCAATGAATATTCAGGGTTGATTTCCTTTAGGATTGACTGGTTTGATCTCCTTGCTGTCCAAGGGACTCTCAAGAGTTCCCCAGCATCACAATTCGAAAGCATCAGTTCTTTGGCGCTCAGCCTTTTTTTATGGTCCAACTCTCACCGACTTCTATACCATCTGGTAAATAACTGCTGACTCCCTGATGCCCATTCCTCTGCTTACTCATTCTCTGGGACCACCCACCCCTCCAGGACAACACCTTGGCTCAGCTGGGATCTTCCAAGACATTCCCCCAGCAAAATGGTCAGTGTCTTGGCAGTGAAAGTGAAAGTTTTAGTCACTCAGATTTGTCAAATATTTGCACTGGCTGTTTCTCTTCCTTTTAAGAACAGGACCTTAAAGTCACAAAATTGGCACGTGTTCTTTTATTTCATTGGCCAGAATGAAGTCCTTTGGCTGCGAGGAGGTTATGAAATCTCTTTTTTCTGGGTGGCCATATGTGCAGACAGAAGTAGGGAGTTTGATTACTAATTATCAAGATCAAGGGAAAAAGAGATGAAGGATATTAGGAGATAGTAGCAGACTTGGCCACATGAGAGGACCAAAAAGGTGCCAAGTATTAATAGCACAGAGGAATTTGTGAGCCTAGCTGACACAGTTGATTTCTCCAGCAGTCCAGGATTGGTGGGAAGAGAGGAAAAGACATCAGAGGCTAGGAATTGGCCAGGGGGAGTTAGGGGTGCTTTCAGGATGACAGGGACCCGGGGTGGAGCTTTGTGTCAGACAGCGAGCTGGGCCTTCCCAGTGAATGCCTCTGTTCTATCAGCTGTCTTGGCCAAGGGCTGTTTCTATTGTAGAAACAGTGACAGATGGATGCCGTCCAGGGCCAGAAGGGGAATTATTCATCTTATAGCTGGGAGTCTCACAGATCTCAGGCCCTAGAAGTGAGGCCTCGTGAGGAACTGGGACCCAGAACTGGAAAGCCATCAAGAACCCCACCAGGATCTCCAGCATGGCTCACATTTCTGAGGAAAGATTATCTTTACAGTTCCTAAAAACTTGAGCTCATAGTAGGGAGGAAAAGAAGGGGATTTTCTTTTACCTTTGAAAATTTTCCCATAATTTTTTAAAAAAAAGTATAAAATAAAATATGGACATGGCAATGGGTGAAATAATGTAATGATGGGTACAACCCAAAGTCAAGGCTCTTTCCACCTCTGATTTCTCTGTTCCTCTCCTGAAAATCCTGCCACTTCTTTTTTTTTTCTCCCTGCCACTTCTGAGAGAGAAGTGCATGCTGCTGCTTCTGCCTCACGCTTCAAAGCTGCTTCAAGTAACAGAATTTTGTCCAGGCCTATTTCCTTAGCTAGCCCATCATCTTTCAGCATTTGAAATCTTTCCAGTTTCCACTGTTACAAAGGGCCCTTCTGTGAACACTTTGGATAAAATACTTCTTAGCTCTGGATTATTTCTTTGAGAGGGGTACAAAGCTAGGAATGGTATTATAGGGTCAAGGGGTCCAAATAGCTTCATAGCTCTTGTTGCCTATGCACAGATGGTTAGGAAGGTATTTTAAGAGGATTTAAGCATCTACTGATTTGGTAAAAAATGATCATAACCCACTTACTGCTTTTATAGTCTTTATTAAAATCCTATCCTTACAGGGAAGAGGGTGGATTAAGGAATATATTACTCTTGTGTTTCAAGTGTGGAAATAAAAAGCATGAAAAGTTCATCGCAAAAACACTGACATATCCCTGTGCTTCTCAGGGAGGTGGGGTATTAAAAAAGAGCCATGGTTGGTTCTGCTCTGCTAAGTCTCTTCAGTTGTGTCTGACTCTGTGTGACCCCAGAGATGGCAGCCCATCAGGCTCCCCTGTCCCTGGGATTCTCCAGGCAAGAACACTGGAGTGGGTTGCCATTTCCTTCTCCGATGCATGAAAGTGAAAAGTGAAAGTGAAGTTGCTCAGTCGTGTCCGACTCTTTGAGACCCCATGGACTGCAGCCTACCAGGCTCTTCTGTCCATGGGATTTGCCAGGCAAGAGTACTGGAGTGGGGTGCCGTGGTTGGTTCGGGCTCTGTGAGCACAATAACTCCAGCAAAGTGGGAGCCTGTGACCTGAAGGTCTCCAGGTTTCCTCTTGGCTTGGGGTCGTGTAACCTCTGCATGGAATGCTTTGCCTCCTTCACTGAGGAGGAGCTGGGGACCAGGCTGTGTCCTGGGACCCCACGTCCCTTGCCCTTATCTGGCTGTTTGGGTGCTGTGCCTGGACTTAGGAAGCCTGTGGATGGGGGCAGCCGTGCAGCCTCCATCTTGCCACTGAGGCCAGTCAATGAGGCATCCAGTTTAGACGGATGCCTCATCCCAGCTTTACTCAGCTCTTTCACATCACCCACTGCAGTGCACACTTCCCCATCCCACTCCCCGGTGGGAAGTAAGAGCCGCGGTGTGGGGGTGGTGGTGGGGGTGAGGCGGAGGAGGTGGGCCAAAGGCGCCGAGACCTCTGTCTGTGGCCTGTTCCTAAGATTGTCACAGATGGATGGGACCCTGGTCAAATGTAACCTTGGATATATGCCCTTCTCATTCCAGGTCTGAATTTCTCATTCAGTACAATGATGGAATGAGACTGAAAGATCTTTAAGGATCTGCCCGAAAATTAGGCTGAGATTTCCTTCCCTTCCTTCCTTTGAACGTTCAGGTACTTGTGCTTTGGGGGATGGTGAGGTGAGGATCGTTATCTCTGTGCTCAGAACCAGAGGGTCAAAAGCATGGGTAGAAGGCGAGGGGTTTTGTGGGCCACCCAGGCCTTTCTCATTCTGGAGTAAGATGACGTCGAGCAGTAGACAGGGGGGTGGGGGCTGCTTCCTTCTGCAACAAGGCCACTGGCTGATTTTTAGCCTGGTTCTCAATTCCCACTTCACTTCTTGTTCCCTTCTCCAATGACTCATGCACTTCCTATCCTCCTCCATCTTGTTCCTCAGTCCCTTTGCTCCACTCCCTCCAACTTCAGGACAGACCTTAGTAGGGCCTTGGGAAGGACTGTTTGTTAGGAAGGGGAAAATTTCCCTTCCCTTTGGTTCGTTTTGATTGGTCAGATAATTTAAATGATGTAAGGCAGATTAACAGAAAGTAAAATTTAATTTCATATGTTCAGGAATCCCACAAACTGGAGCAGGTCAGAGACAGAGAGGTAAAATGAGATATATACCCCATCTTGAGATAAGGAATAGAGTAGGGACCTGGGGCTTCCAAGAACAGGAGGGTCACCCACAGGCAGATAAGAGCAGATTTTTTGGTAATTAGGGATCTGCTCTGCCATATATAGATGGAGGTCATGTAGATAAAATGTGTCCCTGGTAATAACTCTCTGGGAAAAAATTCCCAATTTATTTTATTTTTTAAATTTCCAATTTAAATTCTTCTAGGTAGTTAAGGGAGAAGCAGTCATTTCTCTTAAGTCCACAGGGTCTCCATTACCTTTAACGCGAAAGACGAATGTGTGTGTGCTCAGCTGTGTCTGACTCTTTGCGACCTCATGGACTGTAGCCTGCCAGGCTCCTCTGTCCATGGAATTCTCCTGGCAAGAATACTGGAGTCGGTTGCCATTTCGTACTCCAGGGAATCTTCCCAACCCAAGGAGAGAACCTGCATCTTTTGACTCTCTGCATTGGCAGGCAGAGTCTTCACCACTGCGCCACCTGGGAAGCCCCTTATTCCCCGTTGTATGTGCGTGTGCTAAATCGCTTCAGTCCAGTCCAACTCTTGCCCACCCCATGGACTGTAGCCCACCAGGCTCCTCTGTCCATGGAATTCTCCAGGCCAGAGTACTGGAGTCACTTGTCATGCCCTCCTCAGGGGATCTTCCACCCAATATCAATTCTCATTCAGCCAACCATGTTTTACTTTGTTGACATGATGACAGTCGCTAGTCAAAGACAGTTTAAGACCTAAGAGGGGAAAAATGAAACAGAAAGCCACTGTATGGCATTTCTTAAACTAACACGTTGGATGGGCGAAAGACTCACATGCCAAAGTGGCACCTCTGAGACCTGCCCTGAAACCCTACATATCTAATATTGGAAAAATCGGTCAGTGAGTCATAGGGAGAAAGGATGGTGGATGTGAGCTGTGAAGAGGGAGAATCAGGGGCCAGAATGAAGCTACGCGCTAGCCCAGCCGCTTAAATATCATGAATGTCAATTTAGGAGACAGCTTTGGGTCAGGCGGTGAGTTTGAGTTCTGACTGTGAGAGCTCAGAACAAGTAGATAACCTGTTCAATTCTCAGCTGAAAAATGGCCCTAATAACAGAAAATGGCACGTCAGAGAAAAAAGGTGAGTCTTGAAAGATATGTTATATGAATAATCCCTCACGTCTTCAACTCTGTATTCTTTTTGATGACCCCTCCCTCCTCCCGCCCCGCCGCCCCCCCTCCGCGCAGGCGCCCTGGAGGCGCTGAGTCAGGCTGCGGGGGGGGGGATGCGGCCCCGCCCGGCGCGGATTGATCTTGCGCTTGCGCAGTGCGCGGCTCTGGGGCGGAGCAGGTTTATATTCGCCGAGAATCAGCTGACGCTCTGCATTGCAGGCTGCGGAGTCGGGTGGCGCCATGTACTCGATCTTCGTCCTGGCCAGCCTCCTCGGCGCGGGTAAGCCCTGGGAGCCCCACCCGCAGCCTGGGGTAGGGGTCCGCCGCAGAACGCTGCCCGCGGGGCCTGGAGCGGGTGTGCCCGGCCTCGCCCTCCGCCCTCCGCGGGGACTGGCGGGGGCGCGCACTGCGCAGGCGCCCGCGCCGCGCCTGGTCGCTGCTGGGCGGCGGCGGGGCTGCGGGGGCCGCTGGAAACCTGGTTGCTAAGGGTCTGGGGTCCGGCGGGTGGGGCAGGGGAAGTGGCGTCTCCCTCGGGGTAAGTGGGCGTGGCTGGGCCCTTCCCGCAAATTCCGTCCTGCGCGGGGTGGGCTGGGAGAGTGACCCCCTCCAGCAGCTGTGTTCTGCTTCTGCTGGGCGCACGTGATCGAAATGGACTGGAGCCTCAACTTCTGAGCAGGTTTATATTCGCCGAGAATCAGCTGACGCTCTGCATTGCAGGCTGCGGAGTCGGGTGGCGCCATGTACTCGATCTTCGTCCTGGCCAGCCTCCTCGGCGCGGGTAAGCCCTGGGAGCCCCACCCGCAGCCTGGGGTAGGGGTCCGCCGCAGAACGCTGCCCGCGGGGCCTGGAGCGGGTGTGCCCGGCCTCGCCCTCCGCCCTCCGCGGGGACTGGCGGGGGCGCGCACTGCGCAGGCGCCCGCGCCGCGCCTGGTCGCTGCTGGGCGCGGCGGGGCTGCGGGGGCCGCTGGAAACCTGGTTGCTAAGGGTCTGGGGTCCGGCGGGTGGGGCAGGGGAAGTGGCGTCTCCCTCGGGGTAAGTGGGCGTGGCTGGGCCCTTCCCGCAAATTCCGTCCTGCGCGGGGTGGGCTGGGAGAGTGACCCCCTCCAGCAGCTGTGTTCTGCTTCTGCTGGGCGCACGTGATCGAAATGGACTGGAGCCTCAACTTCTGGACAGACTTCGGCCCTGGGCCTCTCTTGCCCCAGTTTTTAAAAGTATTGAAATTGCAGGAAGCACAGAAGTATTATGTATCTTCTGTGTTGATGCTTATCTTTGTATCCATGTTTACTCTTCACCCTACGTCTCGAAGATATGAGGGTTTGTTGTCGCAGTGGAGCCCTCCTTTCATCTTGCACGGCCATTGGCCGGCTTTGGCAGCGGCCTTTATTTTGGTGAAAATGTAGGTACCTGAGAAGTTGGCTACACAGCAGTATTCTTAAACCCACTAATTGTCCTGAAGTAGTACTAATGGTTGTTAAAATCTCTACAGGGCCGAGCTTGAGAGCTAGCTGCACTGCCTTCCTGGAATTAGAAACGGCCCTATGCCCTCCCCACACCCTCAGCCTTTGTCTTCACATCTTAACCTCATTTAAATCATCATGGCAAAGGGCACGGAGTGAGATAAATAGAGCCAGATTTTAATTTAAATACCAGAGAGGTGCTTTCACAAATCCGAGTGTTTTCAGATAATAGCCCACTGAGGGAAATAAATCGGATCTTTACAGCCACTCCCAGTTTCTGTTTCTGGTGAACTGTAATTTAAGGGCTCGCTTCCATTTTAACTCAAGCAGCAATCCAAATTTAAGTTAAACCATAACAGAATGGATGACAGTTGATGGAAAAATCAAAGAAACAAGTTATTTATAGGTGAGATAGATTTAAGGTGTTTTTCCTCATGTTAGCTTTCAGCAACTTCCAGGAATGTGTCTTAACCTTAAACCAAGCTCCTGACCTTGTTTTACTTGTGGATATGAAAGGCGATCAGTTTATAAAGATTTTTGGTTTATAATCACTGAAGAAACTTTTTATTGCTGGGGTTGATACTGCTTGTTATTCCATGGTCTGTAGTCTTTAATTTATCTCTACTGATTTGAGAACAATTATTTCATTTTTCAGTATCCCAATTTTTCTTACGGGCAGTGAGTCACTTCTCACAAGACCCTTAGGGATTCTGAATCACACCACACACAGAGGAAATGTAAAGTCCTCCTCTGGTACAGTATACATGGGAGTGTGGCTAACCAGACAGTTAACCTAGACACCTTCTTCCCAGAGCACTTGGGAGATAGGAGTGTGTAATAATGTGATCTAACCTTGCTGCCCAGCCTTCAGGATTACGGCAAGGTCATCCTCTGAACTGGAGAAGGAAATGGCAACCCACTCCAGTAGTCTTGCCTGGAAAATTCCATGGATGGAGGAGCCTGGTAGGCTACAGTCCATGGAGTCACAAAGAGTTGGACACGACTGAGCAACTTCACTGGTTCATACTCTGAACACAATGTGTGAATGCCTGCTTGCTTTGACAGTTCTGGCCTCAGTGTAGGTTTTTGAAAAGATAAATGTTTAGGATTGACATTGAGCTTGTTAATGAAGGTGCCTGGTGACGTCAACCATCATCTGCTCCCTGAGAGCGAGTCATTCTGGATCTGCAGAGGCTTTCTGCTTTGTGTTTCAATGATGTCCTGGTGGTAGAGATGTTTGCTTTTGAGTTACTTTTCCAATCATCCTGTTGCCTGTCCTTTTTCTCCACCTGGAAAAGAAATGGCAGTGATGGTATACTGAGAGAAATGGAGAGTGCCTCCTCTGACTGCTCAGAAGTGAAGATACCGAGGCCCCCAGAAATGACTCCCCCAAACCGTAGGCCATTTACTGGGGAAGTCAGAATCAGAACCCAGGACTCCTGACAGTGCTTGCTTTTTGTCCTTACATCAACATGAACTGCTTAATTCTTTACAGATTTACTGGGCTGTAATTTACACACAGAAAACATGCCATTTTAAGTGTACAAATTGAGGTATTAGTGCCCATGAACAAGCCCACTCCAGAAGCCCCTGTGCCTCCCATCTCTAACTTGTCCCAAAGGAAACCACTTGGTTAGCTTCTAGCACTGTCGATGTAAAAACCCAACTGCTGTTTTTCAGCTTTTTATACATGGGATCATAGAGTGAGGACATACTGTTGGGTGATTCTTCTAGTGGAGAAAGGCAGGCCCAGTGTTAATGAGGTGAAAAGTATAAGACCTGTGGCTTGGTGTCTGGGAGGTGGTACATATTCCCTAAAGCTTAGCTGCCTGTTACTGTCACTTGTGTAGAGCCTAGCCAGCTGAACTGTTTGCCCAGCACTGAGGCAGGTAGCTCTCTAGGGATGCTAAAGCGTATTGTGTACAAACTTATGTTTGTTTGATAGCTGCTCTAAAAATCTTTTTTCTTTATTGTTGGCTTTGCTGGGTCACTGTTGCTGTGCTCGCCTTCTCTAGTTACAGTGTGGGGGCTTCCCATTGTAGTGGAGCACGGGCTCTAGGTGTGGGAGGGCTCAGTAGCTGTGGCTCATGGGCTTAGTTTCCCCACGGCATGTGGGATCTTAGTCCCCAGGCCAGGGATTGAACCCATGTCCCCTGCATTGGCAGGTGGATTCTTAACCACTGGACCACCAGGGAAGTCCCGTGACAGCTTATTTTTATTAAGATGTTGTGTGCGCGCATTCTCAGTCAAATTTGACTTTTTGTGACCCCACAGACTATAGCCCACCAGGCTCCTCTGACCATGGGATTTCCCCAGCACGGATACTGGAGTGGGTTGCCATTTCCTCCTTCAGAGGATCTTCCCAACCTAGGGATTGAACTTGCAGCTCCTGCATATTAGCAGGCAGATTGCCACTGAGCCACCTGGGAATCCACTTATTAAGATGCAAGACATGATTATGGCATGCCTGCTGAATATCATCAGTTTCAGTTTTCACCTGTCAGAAGGTGAAAGTGTTAGAGCTCAGTTGTGTCCAACTCTTTGGGACCTCGCGCTGGTTTCTTCTGCCTATGGGATTCTCCAGGCAAGAATACTGGATTGGGTAGCTGTTCTCTTCTCCAGGGGATCTTCCTGGCCCAGGGATTGAACCTGGGTCTCCTGCATTGTAGGCAGATTCTTTACTGTCTGAGCCACGAGGGAAGCCAATTCCAGTTCTCACCTGTCAGGAATTTGGATAGTTTCCCTGTTTATCAGTTTTTAGTCAGAATCAACATTCATAGTAATATGAATGTAATTCGTGAAGGGGTTATTTGTATTAGCCAGTCAAGGATTTAGTAAGTGCTATTTAGTTGCATTTGACAAGATGTATCCAGTACCACCTATGATAGCTGAAGTGTATTGGATCAGGTGGTCTGAGTTTTTCTAAATGAGGAAGGGGAACTTGCTCCTACATTTTCTTGAGATGTGAAACCGTGGAATGGCCGGGCTGTGGCTTGACTGGATTGGGAAGAGGAAGGGCGAACAGGGAACTGCTGGCTGGGGAAAGCACCTAGTAAGGCATGGGACATTCTCGAGACCAAGACCTTGCCTTGTTGGGCCGGTGTGCGCTGCAGCTTCTGGAGGCAGTCTTCCAGCATGGGCATTCTAAACCTAAGCCTTGGTCCTGACACCCATGATCTGGGTCTTCCTCCTGGATGGAGGGTCTGGATTTTTCTTGCCTTTTTTTTTTAATCCTTTAAAAACTGATGGTAAATACTGTAGTGATTGGGATGAAGAGTTTGTTGGCAAAAGCACTCATTCCTTTACTTCTGTTTATTGAAGTTTCAAAAAATAACCCCTGAATTGTGACCTTGGGTAATGGCCTGTGCACTGAAGAATAATCTGTCCAAATTTCATGTTTTCTTGTGGAATTTGTAATTCTTTAATATGCGAGTGAGATGATACTGTGGAACTGAAGTTTTAACTAATCACACCACTGACTGTATGACCCTGGGCAGTTTTCTTAAACTGCCTCCTCATCCGTAAAGTAGGACTGATAGTCATTGCTATCTAACTGGGCTGTAGTGATGCTTTCAAGCTTACTGAATGACAGGGCCCTGGCACCAAGCGCTGTAAGCTGTGTTGTCACGCCATATATAGAAGCAGTGTTTGGTAATGTCCTTGTTCTGCCGGGGCAGCGAACCCTCTCATCTCAGCCCTTGACTTTGTGATGTCTCGTGCCTTCTTTCATTTCAAAAGATGTTGTAAATTTAACAACAAACAAAATTACATTGACTTGTAAATGTGTGTGTTGGTCATAATTACCGGGTCAGAAAACAAACCAGCGTAGGTAGTCAGCCATTAGGAGGGAGGTGGGAAAGAGTGGCTCGGCAGCCAGACTCTCAGTTTATACATCAGTCTTTAACAGAGCAGCCCAGCAGATCCGGTTGGCTCCTGGTAACCTGACTGCTCAGATTCTAGGCCCATCGTCACTAACCATGGTCCCCGGAGCCTGTTCCACACCCCCTCTGCGACCTCTCACCCCCAAGTCTGGTGCCCTATCCATCACTGGAGGTGAACTAATTAGGTAATAACTGCACATCACAAACAAGTTACATTATTGTAATGGGGCAGAGAGAAAAGTCTGTCTCCCTCCTACCACCTTCCTGCCCACCCCCACCCCCACCCTTGGGCCTTTCCCAGAGGCAGCTTCTTTAGGAACCTCCCTGGTTACCTACAGGTGACTGGGTGTATAATTCCCCTTCTGTTTTTCTTTTTAACACAAACACATATTACACTGACTGTTTGCTCCTTGCCTTTTTTTTCCCCCCCAATCATGGAGCATCCTAGACATCCAGAAAAGTACAAGAGCAATTATAATGAAGACCCATGTATATTTGTTGTTGAGTCACTAAGTTGTGTCTGACTGTGACCCATGGACTTCTGCACTCCTGTCCTTCACCATCTCCCAGAGTTTGCTCAAACTCATGTCCATTGAGTCAGTGATGCCATCCAACCATCTCATCCTCTGTCATCCCTTTCTCCTCCTGCCTTCGATCTTCCCTGGCATCAGGATCTTTTCCAGTGAGTCAGCTTTTTGTATCAGGTGGCCCAAGTATGGAGCTTCAGTTTCAGCATCAGTCCTTCCAATGAATATCCAGGGTTGATTTCCTTTAGGATTGACTGGTTTGATCTCCTTGCAGTCCAAGGGACTCTCAAAGAGTCTTCTCCAACACCACAGTTCTAATCCCCTAGTTAAGATACAGAATAACCCACCTCCTTCCATAGATAACTGCCTTCCTGGGCTTGGTGTTTATCATCCCCCTGAAGGTCTGTCTATATACTTTCATGCATGTAAGTGTGATCTTCAGCAGGTATGGGTAGTATTGTTCTGGATATTTTAAAACATTTTATAAATAATATGTATTCTTTTTTTTTTTTTCCTAGTGAGGTTCATTTTGAAAATTTAGGTCTGTTTTATTCATTTTCACTAAAGTACAGTATTCCATTTATATGATACTTAATCTCCATTCTGTTGCTAGACATTCAGATTATTCCAGTTTTACTTTTCTGCTGTAAATAACTGCCGTGCACATGAATAGACGCTCCTTACAGGGTATACCTAGGAACAGAGTTGCTGAGTTGTAGTCTATCTGGGCTTCCCTGGTGGCTCAGATGGTAAAGAATCTGCCTGCAGTGCAGGAAAACGGGACTTGATGCCTGGGTCAGGAGAATCCCCTGGAGAGGGGAATGGCAATCCACTCCAATATTTTTGCCCAGAGAATTTCATGGACAGAGGTGCCTGGCAGGCTAGAATCTATCGGGTCATAAAGAGTTGGACGGTATCTATTTCCATCTTAATTAGAAATTGCTGAATTAATTTCTAAAATGATTTTAGGAATTTCTGTCCCCATAGAATATGCAGTTTTTAGTTATGTTATTAACATTTGATGTCAAACTTGAAATTTTGCCATGATAAGACTAAAAAGATGAGGTGGTTTTGCACTTCTCTCTGTTTATATCTTTAGAAGTTATTCATGCTAATTACAGAACTCTACTACTTACCTTTCTAAAAATTTTTCTTAAATTTTGGAATAATCTTAGATTTACAGAAAAGTTGCAAAGCTAGTACAGTGAGTTCTGTATACCCCTCGCCCTGTGTGCCCTGAGGTTACCATCTTGTGTAATCACTGTACACTTGTTAGAAGTAAGAAACTGTTAACTGGACTGCATGGGCGTCCCAGGTGGCTCAGTGGTAAAGAATCTGCCTGCCAGTGCCGGAGACTCGGGTTCAATCCCCGGGTCAGGAAGAGCCCCTGGGGGAGGAAATGGCAGCCCCCTCCAGTCTTCTTGTCTGGAAAATCTCATGGACAGAGCCTGGTGGGCTATGGTCCATGCAGTCGCAGAGTCGGAGACAACTGAGCGCGCATGCCGACTGCACACTTTATTTGGATTTTCCCACTAAGCTTGTGTTTTTGTTCCAAGAGTGGATCCAGAGTACCACATTGCACTTCAGTTGTCCTGTCTTCTTAATCACTTTCTGCTTCCCAGCGTATTTTATTGTCTAGATGGTTCGATTTAGTTAAACCTGTTGATGGACATCTGTGTCCCAGAAAAAGTGAGATGGATGCTAATGACACTTCTAAATTTTAAAGTTGAATTTTGGTCATATTTGGATAGATACTGCTTTTGAAAGGTAATTCTTTACATGACAGGAGATGCTATAGAAAGTTCTTTTGGCCAGTCTTTGTGATGTCACTTATTACAGTTAAAAAAAAAAAAAAAGATAAAAGCCAAAACAAACTCCTTTAGCAGTCACGCTGGGCTGCTGCCCGGCATGCGCAGGCGCTGACGCCAGAGGGCCGTGTAGGGGGGAAACCTGCAGTTTATCGTGCGTGGTCACGCCTTCTGGTCCTCGGATACTTTGAAGGGCTCTTCTCCCTCTCCTGTCAGGTCAGGGCTGCTGAGTTACTGTTGCTCAGAATTTTGCGTTTGTGTTCTACCGGTCTGGGACATCTTCCTTTCCAGATAATCGTGCGGTTACTCTCTGCTTAGCTGTTGTCCACTGCTGTGTCTGAAATGGCTGTGCCACCCTGCCCTCGTCTTGCTTTTCCTTGGCTTCATTTGTCTCCGTAACACTCGGCTCTGTCTGGCATCGTGGGTGTGTTTTTGTTTGTTGTCGTGGCCACTGATGGATCTGCAGCGTGTATCACAGTGTTCAGCACCTCGTGGGTGCTCAGCACCGCGGGACTGGGTGTGAGGCGTAGAAAGTAGATGTCAGCTCAGTAAACCTAAATGCTGGTAGCACCAAGTCTTTGTCACGATTAAACGAAGCATTTTCTTTTATTAACTGAAACTAATTTTGAGACATCGTGTTTAGGAGTTGCCGAATCAGGAGTGACTTTGGATTCAGGTCAGCTGTTGGCTTTTAATACTAGTTTGTGGCCAGACTGGAAACTGCCCATCCCATGTCCCCCAAGCTTGCTGGAGAGGATTTTGTGTAGGGAGTAGGGACACCAGAGCCTAACATGACTTAGATACCCCTGGTGGCCCTGATAATTTCTGGAAGTTATTTCTCCTCCTTTTGGTTCCAGAACTTGATTGTTATAAATGTTTTAACACAGTGGTTCTCCAGCTTTCTGGTCTCAGGATCCGTGTGTATTCAGGAGACATTGAGAGACCCCCAAAGAACTTTTCTTAATGTGGATTATATCTGTTGATATTTACCATCTTATAAACCGACACAATTTTAAAAATAATGCTTAAAAAGATAAATCCATTACATGTTAAAATACTGTGATTTTAATAAAAAATAGCTCTTTTCCTAAACATAAACATACTTAAGGAAGGGAACAGTTTCTTTTACATTTTTGCAATCTTTTAAATATCTGGCTGGACTTTCAGTTGCTTCTGCATTCATTCTTTGCACTGTCACATGTCACATACTTCTGGAAAAATTCCACTGCTCCTTTGTGGGTGAATGAGTGAAAAAGCCAACTAGCATCTTCATATTACTCTTATTATGAGGATTTTGACCTCACGGACCCTCTGAAAGAATCTTTGAGACCCTCAGGGTTCCATAGACCATACTTGGAATGTGAACCACTGGTGTAGCTGATTTGCAGGAACTGCAGGTGTCAGAGTTCACTGTGTGCCCAGCTCTCTACAAGGAGCTTTTTGCTTAAATTGATTTTATCCTCACAAGAGCCCTCACAGGTGAGAGCAACTAAATCAGAATGCTGGGGGCATTCTAGTATCCTGCCCTCATCCATGCTGTGGTTTGAATTTTAGATTTTGGCATTTTCAGTGAAGGTGGTATTCTTTTTAAGTGTTAAATAAGTGAAACTTGTTGTATACACACACGTATCTGAAACTTTTGTTTTATTTTACATTTAATTTATTTGGCTGCGCCAGGTCTTAGTTGCAGCCCGCAGGATCTTTAGTGGAGGTATGCAAACTCTCACTTGCAGCGTGTGGAATCCAGTTCCCCAACCAGGAATCAAATCCAGGCCCCTTGCGTTGGTAGCATGGAGTCTTAGCCACTGGACCACCGGGGAAGTTCCTGGAACTTTTTACTTAATAAACAATCAATGTGGGATAAGCCCAGAATACTCAGCGGAGTTTGCATGAAAATCTTTTTTTTTTTTTTTTAAAGAATATTTTCTTCTTCAGAAGTGCCGAGACCACCTAGCTGCTTAGCAGGGATGGGGTGGAGCCTGGACTGGCTGCTGTCTGAATTGACTCCTGGGCCACCCTGGGCCATGCGGATGTGCATTTTTGACCCCTGCCTATACCCATGGGGTCGCAAAGAGTCGGACACGACTGAGCGACTGAACTGAACTGATACCCATCCTACCTGGCTGAGTGTTAGGCAGTCCTGTCTGGCCCTGTGGCATAATCTTACCTAAGATGATTGAAGTTCATCTCTGATCATTAACCTAATAGATTGACATACTGGAAGAGCTTTTGCTAATAGTTTATATTGGACTAGAGTGCTCTTGTTTTTTTTTTTAATCTCTTTATTGGAGTGTAGTTGATTTACAATGTTGTGTTAGGACTGGAATGCTCTTGAATGAAGGAGATAGGAGTTTCTCTTCCCCAAATTAAGTATGCCAAGTTGAATCGTCCTTTTACGCTCTTAAGATCACCTTGCCCCTCAGTGTGTGTTACCACATAGGGCCGTGTGCCTGAGCATTCTGTTGCTTTTTCACGTGGATTAATTTCTTCCTAGAATGATCTGGCATATGAAGAAAATTTAGAAACATGGCAGCAGCGGGAGAGGAGAAACAAGGAAGAAAGAACCTTTGTCTTAAGAAACAGAAATAATAGCTTATCTGGCCCAGAGGTAATGGCATGTCAGCCTAGGGAGCTTGAAAGCTTTATTGCCGCAGATTTCTTTTGTGATAAGAGGAATATTTGGACCTTACTTCCTCCAGATCAAGGCAGGCTGCCTTTTAGCTAATGCCATTCTGAATGATTAAATGGGCAGTGTTTTTACTCAGCTCTGTGGAATGTTCTCCAAAAGCAAAATCCTATAAAGAAAAGACAAATGTTCTTTGCCATCAAAGGTATTTGTGACACCAGCTGTTTCATCGAGTAGTCAGTGTTGACTGCATTGTATTATCTCCTTGCTCTTAGGGAATCTAAGTGCACAAATTCTCCTGAGAAATGTCTGAATGCGGAGATGCTGCCCCTCCTGGGGTTCATCTCTCTTGGTTTCCTAGCAACCTGCTTGTTGCCATGGCAGTGCATTACCCAGGCATCAGACCCACTGCCCTGTGGAATGTGTGCTGAGTGTTCTGATTATTGATACAGGGAGGCTGCTTGCATTTTCTGTAACACCCTCCCTCCCTTTTTTTTTTTTTTTTAAAATAATCTCACTCGAACAGTATTTAGCTTATGTTACCGGAAATATTTAAAAAGAAAAGATTTTATATGGCTAAAATAATAACACTGATTGTTGTAACCAATTGGGCATAAAATACACATTCTAGGAATAATTATCCCCTTCATTCTCAGGTTGTTTTTGAAAATCTTTGTCAATTAGGTTGTGTACATGGATATTTACATATCCTTAATGAAGTTAAGCCTTAGTAAAGACTTATCATTGGGAGACTATTTTGGTGAGTTAGGTAGATGATTAAGCTGCTGTTAAAGTTAGCTGTCAGTTGACTGCAGGCAACAGAGACCTAGAATAATGATGGCTTAAATATTATTGAACTATTCTTTCTATCATAGTAAGTTCAGGAGCCAGGCAGTCTAGGGCTGGTATAGTGTTTCTACTTCCAAAAGAATTCAGAGACCCACATTCTTCTAAGTTAATGTTCAGCATCTTTGAAGTTTAGCCCCTTTCTTTGTGGCCCATCCTGGCTGCCAGAGTTCCTGCCATCACATTTGTCTTTAAAAGTTCAGTAACCTCTCCTTGCATCCACCCCATCAGCCAGAATGTGGTTTCATGGCCAGATCTTGCTAAAAGGGGAACTGGGAAATGTGGCTTTTAATTTTGGCAGCCTTATATGTAGCTAAGAATTTGTAGTTCTGTCCCTTTGAAATGGGTGGAGAATAGATATAGGGAGCAACTTGTGGTCTTTGCCACACTAGGTGATAATTGTTCCCTATAACAGGTTGTAAGATTTAACAGTTTTTTTTTTTCTGATTTTAAAGGTAACATGAAAAAAGGTTAACTTTTGCCAAAACATAAAAATTAGAATGTGACCACCTCCCCTTTGTCATCCCGCCCAGGTTCACCATTAATAACAAGCTGGTTTATAATCTGAGTTTCTTAGGTAGTAGGCACTGTCCGTGCTTTCTCATTAGTCTTCACAGAATTCCTGAAAAGAGGGCACTCTTATTTTCCATATGCAGATAATTGTGGCATTAGTGGGTTGTCTGAGGCTTGGCTATCATAGACAGCAGAACAGGGTTTTCTTCAGGTCTGTCTATCCCTGATCACCAGGGCAGTGATCATGGTGCCACACTGCTTCCTGCCCTTCCAGAAAAGGAAAGGTTTTGAAAGGGCTTTTTAAAAAGGTGGCTTCCAAAAATATTTTGAACAGTGGCAGCTTTCTTGGGATTGGAGGGCAGTCAGCCTGTAGCTGCAATTACACGCATTGCGGAATGCATTTCGCTGGTGCTCTTACTGGTGTCTCGCTGGGCGTCTCTCGTTGTTGTTCATGCAGGGCTTCTTGTTTAATTCCTAGATATAGGCAGTGTCTGCTTCTGGGCTCATTAACAGTGTAGCCTGTGCTTCCTCTCCTTTTGATTTCTGGGTCTTAATTTAGCAACCAGCAACTTCTGAGGTTGTTGGGGTGCAGCTCTCCAGGTCATTGAGGTGCCATTTAATGACCTGATTAAATGTAGAGAAAGCAAATTGAACAGCCTTGATTCAGCTATTTGTGGAATGCTTGTTCTGGGCGGGGTAGTGGACCTGAGGAAGATCTGGTTACTGCTATAGATAGTAATAGTAATGGTGCTCGTTGGACTTTCATAGCTTGCCATCACTGCACTAACTTTGTTTTACGAGTAGATTAATTTTTACAAATCCCCTGAAGTAGGTACTCGTAAAAGGCCCATTTTGCACATTGGAAAACTAAAATTCTGACAGTCATGTGACTGGAAGTAATAGAGCCAAGATCTGAACCTTCACTGATTTCAAAGCCAGTCTGGTAGGGGATAAATTAAAGATAAAGATTCCAGAGAGATGATGGTAAGGAATGATGGTTGAGAGAGTAGTACTCTTGCAGTTGAAAGTGCATAGTTTTGTCATCCTGTTTCTGAAAACAACCCAGTAAAATCCTCACTTAACAGATGAAAAACAAACTCAGAAGGATAGTGGTTTGCTTGAGGTCATTTGGACAGGTCTTGCAGGCAGATCTTATTTTCTTTTCAGTATACCATGTTTTTACTTAGATGGTGGATAAGTTGCTTTAGAAGCCTCATTCTAAACTCGGGATTTAGTTCCTTCTCACTTAAGAAGTCATCTTAAGAGCACCTGAAACATACATGGTTATGGTGAGCTGTCACCCCCCCTACCCGCCCCCCAGGCTCACTGAGGATTTTTGGGCAGAGTCTAGAGCTGCCACAAGCAAAGCCCATGGCTGATCGGCTCATGGCAACTGTTCTCAAGACAGTAGAATTCCATTGCAACCCATCTTTGATGACTTACATGTGGAGTGGTTAAGAACACATCTGCTTATTTTCTTCTAAGCCTGGGGAGTAAAAAGGGAATAGAGTACCCACCCCTTTCCTAAGGAAATAACAACTGAAGTCTTTAAAAAAGCAAAACCAAAACCCTGTTCTAATAAAATGGAACTTGCCTCAGTGACGCTGAGGCCATTGTTTGTCTGACTTCAGCCCACCAGTGCTTGTCATTGGGGGCTCAAATGCCAGGCCTTTGAACTAAGTGCTTGCCTCACCCTGAGCAGTGATCCTACTTAATATGACTGACTTAAATCAGAAATCTCCAGGGGGTCAGGCAGACATTCTAAGAACTTTCTTCGAGTTCAGCCTGTTGCCTCAGAGAAGGAAGTTGGTATTTGGGGGCAGTGTGGGAAGATCAAAATAGAGATGAAAGCTTTGCTGGGAACATGTTTTGAGAAATAACACCTAAGAAAGTAGTTTAGGGTAATTTAAACATTGGCTATGTGTAAATACTGAATGTCATTTACCTCGTTATTATGAGAGTGAAGACTGGAAGCCCCTAGAGGTCCTTCCCCCCTCACCACTCAGGATCCCGCTTACACAGAATCCCTCACAGGTTGGGCATTTCCTTTGCTTGGTTGCTCCTGCTCTTGGCTAGGTCATCATGTAATGAGCCAACCCACTCCCTTCTTACGTCCTGTGGATGTTAATGTTTCTTACCTTGAGCTGCGGTCTGCTTCCCTTTACCTCTCCCCACTGCCCTGAGGTCTGGGGTCTGGACCCACGGCTCAGAGCAGGTCTGCTTCCCGTGTCCGAGGTGGAAGGTGTCCTTGGCCTGTGACGGTAACGGTGCGTGTTCTGGAAACCTTCCGTTTCCCAGCTGAACGCCTCCAGTCTCCCAGGGGCCTCGCCTTCCCACCTGCGCGCCCCTCACTGTCCCAGGAAGTAGGCACACACCCGTGCTCTGTCTGCCTGTGTCCCCGGGTCCTGACCCCCACCTCCGTCCTCGTGCCGTTGGCTCTTGCTGCCCTGTTCTCTCTTCCAGCTGCACAGACTTCAGATTTCAACCTAACCCAGAGGGTCTTATTTGTCCAGCTGTCCCCCTCATTCTGTGCTGCCCGGCTCCCTGCTTGGTCTTCCTGGGTGGGGCCTTG
>SJXQ01003451.1:82266-98284 GCA_006408695.1 Aepyceros melampus
CTCCTTGGACAGTCTTTCAGGTGCCACTTCATTTTTCAGTTTTGGAGAAGCCGCCCCTGGCTTCCCCAGGCAGTTTGGCACCCTCCTCGCTGCTCCCAGGCCTGCACTGCGGTGTCTGTCCCTTCTGCTCTGGGGTCCAGGAGTCTCTGTCTTCACCTTGATCTCCCACCCAAGGGCCCTGTGCTTGTCTCATTGGGGTTAATGATTACATCTTCATCTTAGTTGTTCTCCCATGTCTGTGGAGAAAAACTATGCTTACTGCTAGAGCTTGCTCTGTGCACAGCTGTTGAGAGCCCCTTGATGGGGTGTGAGGGTTTCGTGTGCAAGAGCATTTTCTGGGGAAAGGATCTGTGTCCCAAACTTGTTCTGACCCACTGTTTGGTTCCAGGAGACCAGCTCCTGGAATAAGCTCCGAACCTCAGCAGGTAGCTCGCTGGCATCACCAGGCTTGTTTCAGCCTCATTACCAACCTGAGAAAACGCAGCTGTTTCAGGTCATTTTAGGAAATCCCACCACAGGCCATTTTAATAATATGCTCCTTTGTAAATTTGGCTTTAGGTTGGAGGGAAATGGGCATGTCTAGCTGAGAACTGAATTTCTAGGAGCTAGGACTTCAGTTTTCATTTCTCAGCGTCCATGAAGTCTCTTAGGTGTGGATTGGGTGACCTCTTAGGTCTGCCAAATGGGCCCCTTGCATCTTTTATCTCTCTTTCTGAGATGCAGGGTGCAGGCTTGTTGCTGCTCAGTAACTGTTGGAATTGGGAAATGACCTTGGGTTCTTGATAGCTTGACCAATATCAGATAAAAGGGGCTACTTTTTTAGTCTAGAATGGCTTGGCCAAAACAAGTAGCCAAGTCTTTAGAGCAGGTGGTTACTTCAGGTTCCTAAGGGAGTAAACCAGTTACAAAGTCTATATAGCAGGTGGTTACTGCTTCAAATTCCTAGGGGAGTAAACAAGTTCCGAAGCATTCTTGCTGCTCGGGCCTGTGAGGGTGCATTGTGTTCCTGAAACCTGATAGATTCCGGTCAGTTCCCAGCTGGGACAGTTGGATGAAAGTTGTCCGGGACTGTGTGTTTGTAAGGATGGAGCGTGGTGGAAGGGCCCTGTGCAGGCAGTGCTGTTCACTGGCCCTGCTTTTATCTGCTGAGGTCGATCCTTCTGCTTCTCTGTACCACTGTGTGTTCCTTTGGGCAGAGACTCATTTTGCAGACGCCTGTTGATAATTTGCGTTCCCTGTGGAGATGGAAGCAGGCAGTGTGTCTTCGCGGGTACTGTTCGCGTGGGAGGTGCTAGTGGTAGCCGCCTGGTCTGGGGCTGTCTCTGTGCCCCCCTCACTGCTCAGAGCCCTTACCCTCGTGACCCTGCCTGCTCCGCCCGCCCCACCTGCAGCTGAGGGCCCAGCCCCGCTCAGCTCTGTTGGGTTCACTGTCTGGGGAGTGCGGGGCTCTTAGGAACCTGGCACGTGTCTTCCCACAGAGACCAAACCAGACCAACAGCTTTTGGCATGCGGCCAGTTCTGTTGAGCACGTGAACTGGTTGTGGGTTGTGATGCTTTTGCTCCGAAAGGTCAGAGAGGGCTGTAATCTGGCCAGCAGATTGGGACTTCGTTTGTTGGTGTCGGAAGGGGCGCACGTCATCTGACTTGAGCTTTCTGGTAATGTGCGACTCCCATCTTGGCGTGAATAGTTTGTGGAACTATAACTAGGCCGAATGCTAGTAAAGTGTTAGAGCAACAGCATTTCCTTCTGGAGGGAGGGCACCTGCCACCCTCACTGTGTGCAGCCCGTGGTGGGAGGGTGGGTGTGTGAGAGAGAGGCGTCTGGAATTTGTCCTCTCTTGGTTTACTGGGTGAAGCAGCGTGATGCCTGAGGTGCTAAATCTGTTTGTTTACCGGCTCTGGGGTTTTCTTCCCAGACCTCCACCAAATGCTTTCTGTTTGTAATAGAAGTTAGTTCAGCCCTCTCATGATATATGCTGGAATTTGACCCCTGAGCAGTCGTCCATCTACATGCAGCCTGATATAACCTGTAGTTTCCTAGTGAGGTGTGAATGTGAGAGTTTTCTTGCTGTTTTTCAGTTACAGAATTAAGGAATGCCATAGACCTGTTTTAAGGAAAACACACAAGTGCTCTCTGGCAGTTTATAAAGTATTGTTTAAAAATTACACACACACAACATGCCATTGGGAATTAAATAATTTAGCCAACCACATTGCTTTATTTTCTGATTTTTGTAAAACCCCAATTACATATTCTTTTTGAATTTTTTTCTGTTTGACATATGTCATCTTTATAAGTATACTTCGCAGCTGCATATTTTGGTAAGAATATCACTAGTTTCCCCCGATTTTTTGACCATTCGGCTTACATCTGCCTTTTTTTAATATTGTAAATTTTACTTAATATATATATACTTATGCATGTCATATTTTACCTGTTAAATTACTGTATTTCCCGACGGTGTTTTATTAGAAGTGGACTTTTGAAGAGGAGTTTTTCTCCCCAGTTCTTAAAATACATTAATACATTTTGAGAAGTGCTTACCAGTCACACTGCTGTCAGCCTTATAATAATGCATTTTCACCACAAATTTGTCACTGTCTTGTGACAAGGTTTTTCTTGCCCCTTACCTATTTAGAAATACGATACCTTCTCACTTTAACCTGCATTTCTCTGGTCCCAGGTGACTGTCTTTTTTTTTTTTTTTTTTGCTAATCCCATTTCTGTGGCTTGACATCCATGGAGTACTTCTCTTGTTACACCATAGATGAAACTCCACGTGTGCAACTGGTTTCAAATGGACACGCATACACTTCGTGATATCTCAGTGGCTATGTAGTCTTGTTTTTTGCTAATTGATTTGTTTATATGCAGAAACTCACCCACTTGATTTATAAAGGGTCTTGTCTACTACAACGACATTCAGTTCAGCTGCTTAATCGTGTCTGACTCTTTGCGACCCCCTGGGCTGCACGCCAGGCTTCCCTGTCCATCACCAACTCCCGGAGCTTGCTCAAACGCATGTCCATGGAGTTGGTGACGCCATCCAACCGTCTCATCCTCTGTCGTCCTTTTCTCCTGCCTTCAATCTTTCCCAGCATCAGAGTCTTTTCCAGTGAGTCAGTTCTTCGCATCAGGTGGCCAAAAATGTCAGCATCGGTCCTGCCAATGAATATTCAGGACTAATTTCCATTAGGATTGACTGAGAATGCAAGAGCCATTGTTTTATAGGCTATGAATCTTGGTGGTCTCATTACAGTTTTTTTAAGCTTTGGCCATTTTTCATTCTGTAGAAGTTTGAATCTTGTTTTTAAACCTGCCAGTCTTTTATTTTTTTATTTCTTTCTTCGCTTTGTGGAAGTTTATAAAGATGAAAATGACTGGTCTGTTGGCCTGATACTGTCCTAAAAATAGTGGTAGAGGAAAGCCGTTATTGAACCAGTGAACCAGATGGGTGGTCTCTGCCCCGGGGACACAGGTGGCAGTGCAGCCCCTTGGCTGTGTGACTCGCGCCTCCTATAGCCGGCGAGGGGCGGCCGAGTGTCCCCATCATGCCAGGGCCCTCTCCCGGGGCAGCGAGGGACGCGGGCCTCATGGGAGCGGGCCGCGTGCTCACGCAGGTTCTGCTTGCAGCTCGTGCCAGCCCCGTCCTGGGCCTGAGAGAATGTACCAGAGGCGCGGCCGTGTGGTGCCAGAACGTGAAGACGGCGGCGGACTGCGGGGCCGTGCAGCACTGCCTGCAGACCGTCTGGACAAGCCGACCGTGGTGAGTGGCGTCTGGAGCTGCCGCCTCCCACGGGGCGCGCTCTCCTGCCTCCTCGTGTTTGCTCCTCCCAGTGGCCCTGGGGAGGCAGGACAGGGAGTGAGGGAGCGCTGGCGCGGGGAGGCTCCGCTCCCAGTCACTCAGGGTCTTCATGCGCAGGCAGGGCGGGCGGCCTCTGCCGTGTGCTCCGCTCTGTCCTCTCTGCCCCAGAGGAGGCGTGGCTGCCATTCCTGGGGCTGCCCCCGTGGGTACAGCTCTGCCCTTGCCACTCACGCAGAGCAGATGCTAAGCTTTTGAAAATCTTTCCCCTCGTCTGGTACTTTCTCTCTCTGCCTCTCAAACAGGCACATTGCGGATTCAGACCCTAGAGCTTGGTAGCTGTCGAGAATTTTATTTCCAGCCATAGCCAACCTGGAAACGATGCCACTGAGTTGTCCTCTGAGCAGTGATAAATATAGCACATTAATGTGGGAAAACTCTTGAGAGGTGACAAACCTCAAGTGCGCACTCCACGCGATCTGAACCTTCTCAGGAGACGCCCAGGCTCTGCTGGCTGAGTCAGCCGACTCCGGGAAGAGCTTCCACCCATAGTACAAGACAGGTTTGACTGTGTGGAGCTTGAAGCCTTAAAACTTGTTAGTGGCTCCTGAAAGTGAAAGTGAAGTCGCTCAGTCGTGTCTGACTCTTTGCGACCCCATGGACTGTAGCCTACCAGGCTCCTCCCTCCATGGGATTCTCCAGGCAAGAGTACTGGAGAGCGTTGCCATTTCCTTCTCCAGGGGATCTTCCCGACCCAGGGATCAAACCCAGGTCTCCCGCATTCCAGGCAGATGCTTTAGCCTCTGAGCCACCAGGGAAGCCCTAGTACTTCACTAAGAGAAGAACTGATTAAGTAAGACTGCTCTTTAAGTCTCTGAATTCACTCTTGACCTGCCATCTGTGGCCAGAACTTCAGATTTTGTTTCTCATTTGCTTCTGGTCTTGTTTTTAATACTGCTTCCTCTTTTGAGGTCAGTGTGTCATGCGGGGAGGTTTTTAGATCTCTCAGTCAACAAGACAGTCCTGTGGACACCTGAACCTCGTGGGCACTCATTCAGGGTGCCGGAGTGGCCCCATGCATGGGATTAGCCTGATTAGGTCCGAAGGTTCAAGGCGGTTTCTCTAAATGCAGCTGAATTCACAGGTGTTCCTTTATCTCACCTGTGTCAGTTGAGATGTGTCAGTTCCTTCTTCATCGATCGAGAATCAGTTGACATACAGAAGGGAACACCCCACAAGCTCTGAGGACTGCCTAGACTTTCCATGGTCCTGGGCCATGGAGGGATGCCAGGTTTTCCATCTCTGAGCTCTGCAGTGGTGACGTGTGGCCCCCACTGGCGTGCAGCACGGCCCAGGAGGTGGAAAGCAGATGAAGGGCTGGCAGTGTGAGTGTGCAGAGGGTCTGGCTGGGCCTGTTTCCCTGTCTTCCCCTCCTTTCTCTGCACCATAGGACCAATTTTCTCTGACTTTTGCTACTCTGATTTCCAGTTGGTTTTTAAAAATGGTTATTTACTTAGGCTTCCCTTGTGGTTCAGCTGGTAAAAGAATCGGCCTGCAATGCAGGAGACCAGTGCAGGAGACTGGGTTCAATCCTTGGGTTGGGAAGATCCCCTAGAGAAGGGAAAGGCTACCCATTCCAGTATTCTGGCCTGAAAAATTCCAGGGGCTGTATAGTCCATGCAGGCACAAAGAGTCGGACACGACTGGGTGACTCTCACTTCACTGAGCCAGGTCTTAGTTGCAGCAAGCGGGATCTTAAGTGGACGCGTGCAAACTCTTGGTTGTGGCATGTGGGATGTTGTGCCCTGACCAGGGGTCAAGCCCAGGCCCCCCTGCATTGGGAGCATGGAGTATGAGCCACTGGACCACCGAGGAAGTCCCTCCAGCTGATAGATTTCGAGCCTCAGTTTCCTCACAGGTGTGCTGTGAGCAGGTATATGAAATGTGGCTGGCGCCAGGCGCACTGAGCGAGGTGCCAAGGGCTGGGGGGCATTCGTGCTTCCCACAGGAGCACGGAGTAGTGATCGGCCACACCTGATCCTCCCCTGCGGTGTCAGTGCTCCTCACCTAGGTTGGGGACCGGCCCTTGCCGGTGTGTCAGAGGTGGCCCTGGCTAGATGGAATGAGAAAGAAGGTCGCGGTGATTTTCACCCGTGTGCAGTGTGAGTTTTGTCCTACAAATATCGATCACTCTTGTGTTCTTTCCTCTTAGAAATCTCTTCCCTGTGACATATGCAAAGATGTCATCACTGCAGCTGGTAACCTGTTAAAAGACAACGCCACCGAGGTGAGCCGTCGCCCGTGTGTGTGACCATGTGTGAGTGGCGGCTGTGTCCTCACAGAGCTGTGGTTCTGGGGTCCAACTAGGAATGGTCCAGGCCCAGGTGGGAAATAATTGTCCCATGGGCCACAGACTGTTCTTGTCACGTAATCCCCCCACCCCCGTCCTTTAGAAATGTAAGAACCTTTCTTAGCCGCAGGCTGTACAAAAATAAACTGTGGGCGCTAGTTTGCTGACGCCTGAGCTCAGCATTAAATGCCCATGGTTGACAGGGATTTTGTATCACATGCTGTTAGCCTTTAGGTTCATTTTTGGCGATTTCTGCTCAGAGTTCCCTGTGCCTGTGAGACTGCAGGTCTGAGCATCTCTATTTTGAAAAGTGCTCGCGTCTGCTTTCTGCCTCATTGGTCTAACGGAGCCATGGCTCCTCACTAGCCCTCTCCCATGTCCTTTTCCCTGAGGGCTGCTGGAGCTGGAGGGCCTCTTGTGTTCAGTCCGTTGGTGGAGGAGAAGTCCATTCTGGTCTGACTCTTGCCTCTGTTCCCTCTAGCAAGAGATCCTCGTGTACTTGGAGAGGACCTGTGACTGGCTCCCTAAGCCGAACATGTCTGCCTCCTGCAAGGAGATCGTCGACTCATACCTCCCAGTCATCCTGGACATGATTAGAGGACAGATGGTACGTGATGGAGAAGAGCCTCTTTTTTTAGGGCACCTCTGGAGCCAGGGGAGGTTCCAGTCAGATTGCAATGACCACGATGGAGAGTTCATTGATAGATTGGGATTTTGTCAACAGATATTTTCTGCAGTTTTAACATCCAGAATGGCTTTGGCACAGCAGGCCGCTCAGCTTGTAATGTTCAAGGGTTGTGGGGGGAGGAAATATGGGAACTCATAGAATTATTGAGGGAATCTAAACTGGTGTAGCAGTTACAGGTGTTGATTTGATAACTCATGTCCGCCATAAGGATGCTCAGCTTTCATTCAGTTAAGTATCTGTTATGCATAAACCACATGTCATAGGTTGGGTTTTCAGCAAGGAACAAGGACCCAAGTTCGTGAATTTGGAAAGACTCTAAAAACCTCTAGTGGGGGAGGGGTGTCCTGGGCGGGGGCCACAGTTTTGGTGCGGAAACAGGGGTCACCACAAGACCTCAGGCTGTGTTCCAGCATTGCCAGTGCAGTGGGGAGCCCTGGGAGGGGTTCACGGGAGAAGTGACAGGATTCTTGTTCAGAGGGGTTGATCTGGGTCCCACCAATGGCGAGCTGCAAGAGGGGAAGCTAGCCGGATGGTCAGGTATGAGATGTGAGGCGGGTAGAGGAGGTGGAGAGCGGCACGTTGTCTTAGAGGATAAATGGGCTAGACTTGCTGGTGGACAGGACTGCAGGCAGCGGAAGAGTTAGTCATGCCTTCCAGGTTTGTGGCCCGTGCCTCTGGGAGGATGGTGGTAGAACCGTTTGTTAAAATGGAGCTGCAGAGGGTTGAGTGGTTTAGTTTGAGGTGCCTGTGAGCTGGGCATGGGCACGTGAGTCAAGCCAGGAGATAAGGAAAGGGAGAATTCTGAGGCACCAGGTGGCCTGTTTGCTTCTGGGGCAAGGGTTTCCATTTGGGCCTCTTTCCCCCCAGAGCCATCCCGGGGAGGTGTGCTCCGCTCTCAACCTCTGCGAGTCTCTTCAGAAGCACCTGGCGGAGCTGAATCACCAGAAACAGCTTGAGTCCAATCAGATCCCGGAGCTGGATATGGCTGAGGTGGTGGCTCCTTCATGGCCAACATTCCCCTCCTCCTGTACCCTCAGGACGGCTCCCACAGCAAGCCCCAGCCCCAGAAGGTGAGGCGATGGGCCAGGCTGCCCAGGGCCCCGTTTGGGGTTGGGGTGGAACCAGAGCTGAGACACAGAAGGGGCAGTGTGTACAGTTCTGAAACCGGGCCCTCATTCCTTCACCTGACTCCACAGTTACACCAGCCATCCTTCAAATGGTTGAGCCACGCAGATTCTGGAGAACTGGGATGTTTCACGTGCCCCCTTTCCTGTTAAGTTTCACTGCAATAAATGCCCACCTGATTTTAAACTTCAGTCGCTTCAGAGCTTATAAAAGCACATTAGGAACTGCTCAGGGACTCGCTCCTAGTGCTATAGTGTGAGCGTGTAGGAGTCTGAATACCCTGAGCTGTTCAAGGAGGGTGTATAGCCTAACCACCTCGTCTGTCTAGGCTAATGGGAACGTCTGCCAGGACTGCATTCAGATGGTAACCGACGTCCAGGAAGCTCTGAGGACCAACTCCACCTTTGTCGAGGCCTTGGTGGACCATGCTAAGGAGGAGTGTGACCGCCTGGGGCCTGGCATGTCTGACATGGTGAGCCTTGCCTCCTGCATCGCAGGATGTTCTGGGCCAGGGAGCTGGGCACTGGAGATAGGAGTGGGACAGCTAAGAGAGCTCACTTCTGGGGTACCACTTGAGGTTCCACCTAAGGGCCCTGAGGAAGAGATTTTTCTTCTTTTCTCTCAGTTGCCATGTGTGTGAGGAACAAGAATAGAACCACGTAGAACCCTGGTTTGAAAGGTTGGGCTGTCGTATATTCATCATTCTAACTGCTGTCCCTGCCACCAGCAGGGCAGTTCCCTGGGGGAAGCTCAGGCCCCTGGCTGGCAGGAGGCTCGCCCGGCACCCCTTCTTTAACTCTGGAGGATGTTGGTCCTGTGGACTCAGAAATTCTGTTAGCTCCATGAAGGTATTTCTTGGACCCTGCTCACATTAACCACACTCAGGAGATTGACATCTAAACCAAATGCTGTTTAATGCCCGACAACTAGGAAACAGTCTCTGTTAGACCTGGACTCCAGGGTCTGGGTTCTAGAGCCACCTTTCTAGGTAGAGCTCTGGAAGCTAAGGGTCTCTTTCTGTCCACTTACACCTGGGACTCTCTCAGCCTCATTGAAGAGTCTTTGTATATTTGCTGTGTCAGTTGACTTCTGCAGGCTAACCTCTCTGAGGGCTGTTTTATCATCCTCTGTTTTCTTACTTATAGACACTTCACAGTCATGACCAGAGGGTCTGCAAGAAATACCTAGATATTTATGAAAATCATTACAACTTAACTGGATTTTACTAGATTTAAACTTTATAATCTTGTCTAGTTCAGTTCAGTTCAGTTCAGTTCAGTCGCGCAGTCGTGTCCGACTCTTTGCAACCCCATGAATCGCAGCACGTCAGGCCTCCCTGTCCATCACCAACTCCCGGAGGGGGAAATAAAAGTGAGAGCCTTTGGAAAACATTTTCAAAACACTTTGCCATTTTTTGTCTTACTGAGGCTGCCCAGAATAGACATTGGTAGGATTCTGCTCTTGGAAACGTGCCTTGATACCTGCGTATTGACACTATTGGAAAGGCTGAGGTGTTGGTGTGTTGCTGTAGCAGTGTTTTACTAAACGTCTGTTTCTGTCTTCCCAGTGCAAGAACTATATCAACCAGTATTCGGAAATCGCTATCCAAATGGTGATGCATATGGTAGGTGGTGGGGGAAGCTCCTTGTTGGCGTTTCTCTTTGTCTCAGCCTGTGATTTCTAGGATTTTGAAAATTGTGCAGTTTATTTTCCCTTTTTTACCTTTGAGTACTGAACTATACCGAAAGGAGCCCTCTTTGAGCACCTGCAGTTGAGTAACGCCCCCTGGCGTTCCCCGGGCCAGGAAAGGCGGAATCAGCCTTGCCCTCGGGACTGCCACGGTGGCTTCCTGGCGGTTCGTTTGCCTCTGTGTCTGTGAGCCAGCCATCAGATTTCTGGTATCTGGCTTTCATTCTGGGACCGTGGGAATAGTCTGCTCTGTAGCTCCGCCAGGCCTGAGGATTGCTCTGTTGTAGCCTGAGTTCTGAGTGAGGAGAATTCACCTCCTGTGGTTGGTCCTCGCTCTGCAGCAGTGTCGGCTGTGGCTGCTGCTTGAGCAAGTAACCGCTGCCCTTGCTTCTGATATATCCAGGTGGTTGGGGCTGGTCCTCCACTATTAGAGGTAGAAAACATCCATCGTGTGGAGGGAAGCCACCTAGCTCCAGGCAGGGAACGGTACAGAGCAGGGTGGTCTGAAGGCATCCTCACACAGGGAAGATGCCTTGGCCTCCTAGGATCTGATCCGCAGCGGGTGAGGGGTGGGTTGTATTGTATAATATTGTATAATATTGCTTTTCTCTCTGTCATGCTAACTTCCTAACTGCGTTGAGATTGGCCTACAGTTCTTAAGTTTGTTCTCTAACCAGGGATCAGAAAGCTATGGCCCACTAGTTTTATTGGAATATAATTTTGCACTATAATAGTAGGGTTGAGCACTTAAGAACTTAGGGCCTGTAAAGCCTAAGTGAGTTACTCTCTGGTCTGATCTGAGCACTCAGGGGTTCCATTAGGCACAATAGAATTTTTGTGGAAATATTACTCACACCTTGCCTTGTTCTAAAAATAGTTTAAAGGGAAAAGGGCTTTTGCATACAAAGACATGCTGTTAAAGTAGGAAAAAATTAGCCTTTGATGTGACGTGGTCTAGTTAAGTGCTTCGTCATAGCTAACAATATTTTTATTATTTTTAAAAATCATGCTGCGCAGACATACTTGGAAATAGGGATAATTATCCATATTTTTGCATTGTTGTCTAAACTTGTCTTGGTCATTAAATATTCTGCATGTACAATTGTTAAATGGCTGCATAATATTCCACTGTATAGATACAATTCCTTCTGGCTGGTGTTGAGGTTGTTTTCAGGTTTGCTCTTAGGATAAAAAGTATGATGAACATCCGTAGAGCCAAAGAGATAGACATGCACATCCCTGTTTTTTTCCCTAAGACAGGTAAATGGTAAGTAAGACTGGAATTGCTGAATAAAGGGCAAGGCTTCTGGTTCACAGGCTCGCCTCGAGGATGCCACAGGTTTAGTCTCAGACCCCTGCAGTACAGTGAATCCTATCACGATACAGTGAGTCAAGCGAATATTTTGGCTTTCAAAAAAATGCCATTTGAAATTTCATACGAAAGTTACGTTTGTACCACACTCTGTGAAGTATGCAGTAGCATTAGGTTTAAAGAAACAATGTATACACTTTAAATAAAAATACTTTATTGCTAAAAAATACTATCATGGAAGCCTTTAGTGAGTCATAGTAGTGACATTAAAGATGATTGATCACACAGATCACCTTAACTAACTAACTAGTAAGATAAAAAATTTGAAATGCTGCAGGAATTACCAAAATATGACACAGAGACATGCAGTGAGCAAGTGTAACAGAGGGGGTCAGTAGACCTGCTTGAAAGGTTGCCCCAAACCTTCCATTTGTGTAATCTGTGAAGCTCAACAAACTGAGGCCTGCCTGCATTGTAAGACCAGCCCTTCCAGGCTGGCATTTGGCTGCCTGGGGGCAGTCTGCCCTGAGACCTGGGCCAGGGCTCCGTGACCTCTCTGGGTGTATTTGATGTTCTAAGACGGTGCTCTGATTTGAGCAGCCCTGTGTCTTGTTCCCAGCTGCTCATCACCAGCCTGAGGCGAGGGCCTTGCAGGCGAGGTGGGCTTGGCTTCTGAGTGAGGAGAGCCCTTCATAATTGGTGCTTTCCAGGGACTTGCTGCTCAGGGTTCTGATTCAGTGTCAGGGACAAGGGGACAGTGCACAGACAGGCTGGACAGTGTGGTCTGACCCTTGAAGGGAGAGCAGCTTTCAGGCCCCCATGTGCAGGCAGTAGTAGGAGCAGGATAGGTTGTTGATAAGATGCCTGAAAGGGCATTTCCCCTAAACTTCTGGTGACAGATGTTTTTACACCTAGTTAACTGCTTGATTATTGTTGTTTTAATTTTTTCTTAACTGTTGTGTCTTTCCTTTCTCTTATTTTCATCTCCGATTTCCTGTTTGTTTTTGTTCAACAGCAGGATCAGGTATGTGATGGGAGTTTGCTTGTAGTAGTGGTTTGCTGCTGCTTGTAGTTACTTTGCTCATCTTTTTTTGTATGGCGTAATCAGCTCTGACAGATACAAGGAACGATTGTGACAGGTAGGCTCCCTCTCTCTATCAATAAATCGGCTGGCAGGGGGAGAGTCTCCATCTCTCCTGTGTGATTCGGCACAGGAGGGGTCAGGGGTTTCGTTTCCCCTGCAAGGGGACCAGAAAATGAAGCCTGCAGAGCCTTATGCTCTGGTCAGGTCAGGGAGTAGCCGTCCACATGCAGGCCACCTGTGGGTGGGGAACCGTGGCTGGCCTCTGGCCCCTGCTTTCTGCAGTGCAGGCCTGACTCCAGTGGGACACCTTGTTTCTGTCAGGCCATTGCATGTCACAGTCATGGTTTTCATCAGCCCGGAAATGCTTCTGCTGCATGAGTGAGTCATTTGCAAATAGTGAGCAGACTGTTCCCCTGTCTGTTGGATCCAGAGAATTGGAAACAATCTCTTGATTATAGCTGCTGCCCCTCCGGGTGATGGGGTCCTTTGGGTGCTGGAGCCACAGGAGACAGCTCGAGAGCAAGGCCACTGGTGGCAAAACCTGGGGACCGAGCCCCCCGAATGGACTTACTGAACCAGTGCCCTTTCAGGGTTGTACTGAGCACTGCCCTCATCTAGTTCTAGAATTCAAGATTTCCAAAGGTATTGTGAAGTCTAATAGGAGAACACCTTGGTTGAGATATCTGAATTTTCACCTAGGCCTCCTCGAGGAGTTAGTATAGCAAAACTTGTCAGAGACAAAGCAGCCACACCTCCTGATCTTGGTCTTTTTTCTAATAAGCTTGCTCTGTCTCCAACCCTTTTCTGATTTTTTTCCCCATTCTTAAAGCCTGTCAGAGATAGGCTACCATGAGCCATGGCAGTGGGCTCGCTGTCTCCCATTAACAGGGCTTGTTTCTACGTCCTCTTCTTGCTGCTTCATGGTTTGGTGGTGGGAGGCAGATGCCATCTGGCCATCAGGCCAGAGCGAGTTGCTAAGCGTGTTTGTTTACAAAGTATACCCAGCATGTATACTTTACTTGCTCTTGGCCACCTTCATAGTGAAATGGTTAAGGTGTTGTCCAAACTCTAGTTCTCTGTGGCTTGGTGTCTGGAGGGGAAGGGGATCAATCTGCGGATCTTCTGACTTGAACAGCTTCATCACTTGGGGAGACTGGGCTTTGGTGTGTGCTGTGTGTGTGCCATTATGAACACAGACTGATTTTTTTTAAAAAGTCCGTGTTTCCCCTTAATGCATCATTTTTAATGGTCCTGCCACTGAAAGATCCGGTATGGTTTTATTTGTAACACTTGGGGCTTTGTTAGGTCATGGGCATGCTGGTTCTTCCTCCAGAAAGAACACATAGCTTACGTCCTCCTGAGAGCAAGCCAGCTCAATGGGAAAACAGGTTCTAGAACAGAGCAGGTGGCCTTGGAGAGGATTCACTTGCCAGTGAAAGGTGCCAGAGGTCGTGCTTCCCTGGGTGCTCCCTGGCTGGAGCGACATTGGTTGCTGATCTCCCTTCAAAGCTTTGCATGGCCTCCTTGGTACATCTGTATTTACACAGGCCCCTTAGATTTAATGTGAGTCTTTGCCTGACCAAGCTTTGACATTGGGTCTAGGATGTTCCTCTGGCACCCTTGACCTTTGTGTGTAAAGCGTGGGACAGTGTGTGTGGGGAGTGCGTGCCTGCTGCTTAACAGCTGCTTCTGTGTTCTTGTCAGCAACCCAAGGAGATCTGTGTGCTGGTCGGCTTCTGTGACGAGGTGACGGAGATGCCCATGAAGACCCTGGTCCCTGCTGAGGTGGTCTCGGAGCGCGTCATCCCCGCCCTGGAGCTGGTGGAGCCCATCAAGGTACCTGCTGCCACTGGCTTATGGTGCCCGGCCACTCCACATGGTCACGCCCAGCACGGCACACGCGCTTGTGGCTCCCTGCTTGGTTCTAAGGTTACTTGAGTTTGAGACCATTAGTTTACAGCATTCCCCTAAACTCATGCAGCGCCCTCATTGTCATATGTTTCTTTCCCGAGTTACACTCCCCGGTGCTCATGGGATCAAGTCTGCGTCTTTAACACACCGTTCAAGCCCACTTTCCAGGCCTGGCTCCAGCCAGACCTTTCTGATGTGCTTTCTGTGGCCGCTCCCACGTCCTTCCCCACGCTGTAGCCAGGGTCCCAGCTCGATGTTGCCAGAACACTCCCGGGGTTAGTGCAGGAGCTTCTCTGGGTGTTGCTGCTTGTGTTGTTTTATTTCCTTAGCATCTTCCACTTTCCTTCCATAATTGACTTCTGTTCAGCACTTCTTATGGGTGAGGTCGTGTTGTAGAGACTGAGGCTGACAACAGTTCGTCAACACTGAACAGATTCATCCTGTGTTCAAGGAGCGCCCAGGCGTGTGTGGACACGGTGTGTCTCCCCACACGGCACGTGTGTGCACTTCTTGTTCTGGAACTTTCCCTGTCAGTGTTGCTTGACCGTTAGTGGTCTTGACTCCTCCTGCAAGCTTCTATGCCCTGTGTGGACCACGCATGGGTTAGGGGTCTGACTGCCCTTCCCCTCCTTGGTTACGCTGGCCGCAGTTCAGGTGCTCAGTAGACGCGCATGGCCAGTGGCTGCTGTACTGGATGGTACAGCTGGAGAAGGTTGTCGTAGAAAGTTCTGTTCAACACTTTTATCAAAGATAGGCTCTAGAAAAGCAATCTCAGGTGCTGAGACTTGAAAGTCAAGAGACGATCTCAGGTGGGTCTTCTAAATAGTAAAATAGTGGATCCTCTGCTCCTCCTGCCTCATTCGTCTCCCCAGAATGAGTGCTGAATGAGGAGGTGACTGGAACCAAACAGGTGTTGAATGGGCAGCCCTCCGGGTTGGGGGACAGTCGCTGCTTCTCCTCCTAGTTTTGGGCGGGAGGTGGAGCCTGAGGGAAAGGGCCAGGTTTCCCACTGTACAGGAACAGCAGGGCCCGGGCTCAGGCGTGAGGAAGGAGCCACACCCTGTTCGGAAAGCAGCAGAAAGTGGCTTCTAGGCGACGCTAGCGCGTCCTGGCCTCGGCCCCCTTTCAGAGGAGCGGGACCGGGGGTGAGGCGAGGCTCTCGGTGGCAGTGTTCTCCTCCTGCCCTCTTAACAGAAGGACCCGGCTCCCGCAAAGGCTGACATTTACTGCGAGGTGTGCGAGTACGTGGTGAAGGAGGTGGTCAAGCTGATTGACAACAACAGGACTGAGGTGCGTGGGCCTGGGGCGTCCGCGGTGGCAGAGGGACAGCCTCCCCGGCCCGGGAGCCAGGGCGGCCTCGTGGGAGGCCAGCAGAAGACCTGGGCCTGGCCCTGGCGGGTGAGGGACACCAGCCTGGAGGCCGGAACACCCACTCCCCACCCGCAGGTCTCTCTGGGCTGGGACTGGAGGTGGCACCTCCCTGCTCTGAGCTCTGACCTTTGGGGGAGAAAACAGCACCTTGCCTGTTGGCAGGTTTCCTGGTCCCATCAGCATTTTGAGTCTCTTCACCCCCATGCAGCCTCCCATCTTTTCACTGAGCCTCTCTCGTGTTTCAGGAAGAAATAATTCACGCTTTGGACAAAGTGTGCTCGAGGCTGCCCACATCCTTAGCTGAGCAGTGCCAGGAGGTGGTGGACACCTACGGCAGCGCCATCCTGTCGATCCTCCTGGAGGAGGCGAGCCCGGAGCTCGTGTGCAGCATGCTTCACCTCTGCTCCAGCCGGGGGCTGCCGGCCGCCACGGGTGAGCCCTGGGGCGGGTGGGCCGGCCGGCCCTCCTGGGTGAGGCGGGGCCTCGCCGGTACTGAGCCTGGGCGCTCTCGTGTAGTCCGTGTGATGCCGAGGAAGGACGGTGGCTTCTGCGAGGTGTGCAAGAAGCTCGTGGGCTATTTGGACCGCAACCTGGAGAAGAACAGCACCAAGGAGCAGATCCTGGCTGCCCTCGAGAAAGGCTGCAGCTTCCTGCCGGACCAGTACCGGAAGCAGGTACGCCGTGG
>SJXQ01003451.1:104114-126363 GCA_006408695.1 Aepyceros melampus
CTCCTTACCTCATCCTTAGATGCTTACCATTTGTTTGGTTTTCTTAAAAAAATAACATTTTATGAAGGTAGAGATCAGATGCCGAATGAGTGTCTGGCAGAAGTGGAATCCGAGCAGCTGAGGCAGGCCCTGCTGCTGGGCCAGCCCAAGGCTGTGTGCCCATAGCTGCCCCCAGAGGGGCCCGCTCCCTGGAGGTCCTGCCCCTGCTCTGGCCCTGGGAGGGGCTGGGCTGCTCATACCAGGCAGGCTCCCCCCATCTAGTCACAGCTCTGTGATCTCCAGGGGGCTCTCCATGATCACGTCGCGAAGCTTGTGCAGGGGTGTGGATTTGGCGGACTCTGTGCGAGCGTTGCGCTCAAAGGCACTGGCCTCGGCCGTCGTCAGCGTCTCCAGGGAGCGGCCCAGCCCCTTCTGGTCATCCTCAGGCAGGCTGTTGAGGTCAGTGGCCAGCAGCGTGCCTGTGCTCCCGTGCATCACATGGATCCCGTCTGGCCCTCGGAGCTCGGCAGGCGGCTTGTGGCAGAAACGTAGGCTGCCCTGGCCAGGGCTGCACTCCCCTGGCTCCTCTTCCAGCTCGGTCTGGATCAGCTGCAAGAGGCCGGGACCCCCACATGCTCAGGGACTGCCCCTGCACAGGTCGATGGCCCCAGAGTCCTACCTGCTATGGGCTTGTTTTCTCCCTACCACACACAAGGAACCCTGGGCTTGTGTCACAGAAGCCTGTGCAGCCTATGACCGTGTTGCTCAAACTGGGTACAAAAGAGAACCATATGTCTGGTGCTACAGGGTGTTTCTGCAGAGCATGGGGTTCCTATGAGAGTCTGTGTAAGTTCCTGTATTCACTCTGAGGTCTATGAAGAGCCTGTGACTGCAACTGTGGAACATGGGCTTGTTACCGGGCTAGCCTCAAGCAGAATCAGCTCTCATTGTGGCAGGTGGGAAATGTCCACAGTGGAAGCTGGAGGGGACTGGTAAGGTTGAGCAGAGACTCAATGAATGGTGCTTCTGACCTGTCCTGTGGAGCGTTTCTGTTTTCACCTATGGCAGTGGGGAATATTGGCCCAGCTGGAAATCTGAATTTTTTAGATAAAGTCTGACTGTTTAAAGTGATTGACGTGGCACTGCAGTCAGTTTCTAAAAATGACATGCTCTCTCAAAGGTACCTTCTTGGGGGTTTCTCAAATCTGAGAAACACTGCCTCAGCACCCACCCATCGCTGGGAAAGCCCACTGCAGAGTCCAGAGAGCAGAACCCAACTGTCTTGACTCCCTGGACCCCCACCCATTGCAGTCTTGGGCCCTAGCTGCATCTCAGAGACTCCGAGGAGGATGAAAGAGAGAGAGGGAGAGAGCACCCCCAGGGCTGGGGCACAGCACACAGCTCCCGGCCCACCCGCTACCTCGGAGATGGAGGAGTGGCAGGAGGAGGCTTTTTGCACCATCCGCTGTGCAAAGAGCTTTTTGAGCCGCAGGTAATCCTCCAGGACCACCTTCAGCAGCGAGCCCTGGGGGAGGGAGAGGGTTAACCCCCACCAAGGCCCTCTTCTTCCTGCCCCACCCCCCACTCTCTCCCTTGACAGGTGGGGGTAATGGAAGGTGACTTTGGGCATCTGATCCTAGGGTAGAGGGTGGGAGCAGAGCCTGCTGACAGCGGCCAGCTGGACCCATGTCACCGGAGTCCTGGCCTTGAGGCCACTGGGGCTGAAGCAGCTCCTCATCAGCCCAGGGCCGCTCTCTGTTCTAGACCCTCAGAGGGCGGGTCTAGCTGAGGCCCTAGAGGTGGAGGAAGCTGTTTCCCAGGACCCTTCCCGTCCCTGCATCGAACTGAGTCCAAGCCCAGCCAGGGGTCTGGGTGCAGGAGCCTGCTAGGATGACTCACCTTGATGGGCCCCTCCCGAATGATCTGGCCCAGCTTGGCAATGTTATCATACTCCTGGATGGCAGCCCGCAGGTACCGGTCATCGTCAGGCTTGACCGCTGCTGGTTCACGCCCGAAAGTTCCCTGGGGAGAGGAGGCGTTAGCTAGAGAAGACACGCACACGTATACACACACGTGTACATGTGTACACACGCGCATGTCCCGCATGGCTGTCCCTGCCCGCTCTGGCCCAGGCTCACATGGGTGCGGGTGGGGCTGTTCCACAGGTCAGCGACCTCACTCAGGTTCTCCGGCAGGTCATCCTCATGCTCAGCCTGGGCAGCCAGCTCCAGGTTCCGGCAGAAAGGATCCAGCCACACAGGGTTGGCCCTGCAGATGGAGTGGGGTTGGGGGAAGGCTGAGAAAGGAAGGCTGGAGTGGACCAACACTTTTGAGGCCTTTGAGGGAAACGGGCCCCCACCGTTTCCTCGGCCATATCTGTCACAGGACTGGGGGTTGAGGGTGGTAAGAAATGCCCCTTGCCTGTGGCACCTGTGGGTGCATCCTCCCGTCAAAGATCCCACAAAAACCAGGACAACATCCCCATCTTTGGTGCGGAGGCCTCCTCTTGCACCCGGCACCCATGCCTCCCTAGAACTTGTGGCCCAATCAGGTTGGGGAGCCCAAGTCGGGGTGGGGAGAGGGGTGTTTGGGCCAGCAGGGGGCACCCACACCCCAGGTTTCAGCCAGTCCATGATGCCCTCAGGGCCTTAGAGGCGATAGGGACTTTACCCCAGCTTGGTCCAGGGTGGGGATGGAGTTTCCCTAAAGTACACCCGGCAGGGTTCAGGGACCCCACTCACCCATCGAAGGAATACTTGTTGGTGTTGGGCATGTCCATGATGTCAATGAAGCCACGATTCCCTGTAGGAGAAGGGTTGGGGTGTGGGGTAGAGGGGTGCACCCTGCTGGGGTGGGGAGCTGGGCCTGAGCCAGCCTTGGGAGGCGCTGGCGGTCACTCTAGGCCTCAGGGCCCCTCCCGTCTCCCCAGCCATCACAGCCCTCTCTCACCTGCGGAGCCAGCCACGATGGCTTTGAGCTTCCTCTTGTGTCTAGAAAGAAGCAGAGGGGCTGCTGAAGGCGGCTGGGGCTGGACTGGCACCTTAGGGCCTAATGGCCCTGCCTGCCTCCGTGCCTGTCCGCGGTCAGCCTGTCTCAGGGCAGGGCAGTCAGGGTCACTCACACGGTCCTGTAGTACCAGTTCATGAGGATGAAGAGCATGGCCGCCAGGAAGAGGAGAATGGCCAGGACAATGATCGCCATCTAGGGAGCAGGGCCGGGCCTGAGTGGCTGAGAGCACGCAGGGCAGCACGGGGACTGTGGGGGTGGCTGCCACCAGGGCTACCTGCAGGGCGGACATGTCATCGGGCAGGCGGACAGAGATGGCAGGCTGCACGTCTAGGACGTTGTAGTTCCGGAACAGATTCCTTAGTTGCTCCTTGTTTTCGTCGATCATCTGGATCACCCTGGGCAAGGGGGCAGAGGCCTCAGCCATTCCTCGAGAGCTCGTCCCACTCAGGCCAGTCTGCCCCCAAATTCACCCCCACCAAGCCTTGTGAGATTCAGGCCCACCCAGCTTGGATAACCTTGTATTTTACAGCTTCACCATCCCTTCACGTAAGATCCTGTTTGATCCTCACAATTGCTGTAATAGTCCCATTTCACGCACGGGAAGAGTAAGGCTCAGGGGGTGGATCTCTGTTCATACACCTTCTCTCTACCTGCCCTGCCCACCCCTGGGAAAGAGCCTCCCATACAGCAGGCATGATGGTGTTACCCTGCTCCCCAACTCCAGGGCAGGGGCCAGAAAGACAGCTGAGCACAGACGTACACCCACCGGTCCACGTCCAGGATGCGGTTGGTGTCGCGGTTCACCACGTGGATGAGCAGCTCCGTCTGTGCAAAGTTCACCCGGCCCTTCTTGTCCACGTGGAACGGGTGAGAAGGGCATCATGGGAGGTGTGGCAGGAGCAAGGCATGGGAGGGGCAGGCCTCTTCCAGCAGCCCCTCCTGCCCTGCCCTGGCAAAATCTCAGCATTACTGAATGCTCATCAAGTGTCAAGCTTGAGGCTGACCACTGGACCGCACTGGGCCAGACACTATTATTAGCCCCATTTTATAGAGGGGGAAACAGACCCAGAGACCTGGAAGGACCATGCTCAGGCAGCTAAGAAATGACTGATCCCTTTCATACACCCCAGTCTCTCTGCACTGCTCTGTCCGTGTCCTGGCCCCACTTCTTGCTCCACTGCCCCCAGACCCAGAGCAGGTTCCTCAGGGTACCTGCACGTCATCGGTGTTGACGATAGCACCAGTGATGTTGGAGAGCAGGCGGATGAACTCCTCCTCAAAGCCACGCACACGGTCAGGGATCTCGTTAATGACAATCTTGACCCGCTGGTCGTCCCTCAGGATGTAGATGCCAATGACAGCTGTGTCATTGTGGCCCGCCAAGTCCCGGGCCACGATGTCCACCACAAAGTAACCGGGGCTGTAGGCCATGAAGAGGTCGAAGGTGCGCAGGATGCCATCCACGCTCCCTGCAGGGAGAGCCCATGGCTACTGCACTTTCTCCAGAGAATTCTGTTTTATTTAAACATGTGGCATACTAAAAACACAACTTGGGCTGCACTGGCCCAAGGATGACAAGCTGGACCATGCCATCGCATGCTGGGAGGCTGCGGAGCACTTCTGAGCACCCCCGTGTCTGTTTCTCACACGTAACACATGCGCCTTGGAATTTCACAACCACAGCAGAGAGATGATCGGCGGTGGTACAGCACAGTCTTCTCTTAAAAGACTGGATTCGGAGAGTTAGATTGGGGTTCAACGTCCGCCACTTTGTAGCTTTGTGATCTGTAGCAAGCTGCTTATTAGTTTAAGAGCAGTGGGAACTCGGAGGACAAAGCGATGTTGTCTGGTGGTGTGGCTGGAGGTGGCGGCACGTGAACTAGACTTAGAGGGTGGTGAGGGGAGCATTCTGAAGGTGGAGATGAAGGTCAGGATGGTGTTCCAGAAAGTGAACACAAAGGGATCCAAGGCCCAGGGAGGATGGTGTGAAGCAGGCTGAAGGAATGGTGAGTAGCTCAGCCTAAGTGGGAGCAGTGCCCTTAAGGGTAAAAAGGGCTGTGGAACCAGAAAGTGGGATTAGAAGGAGGAGCTGATGAGCGTAGAAAGCCAGGTCAAAGAACCTGAATTGATTGCTGTGGGCAGCAAAGTGCAGGGAAGGGGCTGGAGCTGGAGGTTTGATTGTGACACCCGCTGGGACGCCTAGAACCTCACCCAGAGATGCTCAGCTCTCCACACAGGCAGATGCACAAGCAGCCATGCGTGCTTGCAGGCTGAAGTGTGCTTTTTGAATTCTGGCTCCTCAGTTCCTATCTAGCACAATGCCTGATGCGGGGGGGGGGGTGCAGTGCACAAATGGAAAGATAGGAGGATATATGGAAAGGAGAACGGGGAGATGGATGGGCAGACGAATGAATGAAGGTGAGTGAATGGATGCATGGGTGGGTGGGTGAGGAGGTGGGAAGAAGAGAAGAAAGTGGGTGGGTAGATACAGAGATGGATAGGTGGATGGGTGAATAGAAGGACTGATGTGGCTGACTGGCCGCCTATACCCTGTGGTACCCCCACAGACCCTATTTCGTTCAGACCTACAGTCCATGAAGTGGCTGGAGCCCCTACCCATTGTGAAGACCTGGCCCACATCCTCAGAGTCATTGGCCAGGGCCTGGAAGTAGTGGATGGCCAGGATGCTATAGAAGACAAGGCTGTTGTTGCCAATGTCTGCATCCAGGGCCAGCACCTGGATCAGCTCCGAGCCCACTTTGGCGTCAGTGGCCACTCCTGCAGGAACAGGCAGACGAGTGTAAGCAGCAGAGGAGAGGCCACCCCACACCCTGGGCCCAGGCTCTGGCCCCTGCACCTGCGGTGTACTCAGCCTTGGTGAAGCGTGGCGGCTGATCGTTGATGTCCTCAGTACGACACGCACTTCCTGCAGGGTGAGGTCAGTGACCAGGTCAAGGGCTGGGGAGGGCCTGCGGGGAGGTGTCCAGCTGCGATTGCTTGAGGCCTTGACGATGAAGGAGAAGACGGCTTCGCGCTCCCTGTCCAGGTCCTTCAGCACCAGCAGACGCCCGTCGGGCTGCAGCTGGAAGTTCTTCTCTTCGTTGCCGGCTGAAGGGGACCGTGGCACAGCGTGAGGGGCCGGGAGGGGGCACGTGTGGGTTATCTCCAGCCCCAGCATCGGGAGGCACCACCCTGCCAGGCCCCACCTGCGATGAAGTAGTACACAATGGCGTTGGAGCCCTCGTCTGCATCCACAGCGCCTGTCACGTTGCCCACAAGAGTGCCACGTGGTGAGTGCTCGGGCACCGTCAGCAACTGGTACTGGGGGCTGCCTTTCTGTAGGGGGAGAGGGAGGACACGGGAGGCCAAGGGAAGGCCTGAGCCTCTGCTCCTGCCAGAGGGCACTGGGCAGTGCCTTCCTGGGTGCTGAGGGAATTTCCTGCCCAGGCCTAGAGAAACTGCTGTAACCTTAAGGGAGCAAGCGTTGGGCTGGAGAGACCCCTGCTCTGCCCTGAGGGAGTGTCACCCGTGACTTCCTCCAGGAGGGCAGGGCTGGCTGGGCACATTCTCCAAGCTGCTGGATGTTTGAACAAGGGGGCTTGCATGTGCACACATACACACTCTCACACACATACACACATGCAGTCTCCAGGAAACATCACACCCTGTGTGCACACAAGATGAGAAAACCACCAAGTTAGAGCGTCAGACTCCACATGAAGAGGCTCAGCTCCAGCTCACTAGAGCAGAACTGATTTTCAGGCTCCTTTTGTGAGCGTGTATGCAGACATGGGAACGTCAGCTCCAGGAGTCAGGCATTTCTGTCTGCATTTTGACTGCTGGGTAGTGCCTTGGCATAGTAGCTGCTCAGACAATATTTGTTCTGTGAAGTGCCGGGCAGTTTCCACATGTAACCACGTGTGTCTACACCGTGTGCAGTGTGTGGTGTGATCAGCGCAGGGGAGGGGTAGGCTCACCGGCGGCCTCACGAAGAGGGGTTCATTGTCGTCGATGTCCTCCAGAGCCACCTGCAGCGGCTGCATGGTCTCATAGGGCACCGGCTGGCCCAAGTCACTGGCCACCAGGATGAGCTGGGGGAGGAGAAGCGCCGTCAGAGCGGATGAAGGGCCGCAGGCAGGCGTCCCCGGAGGACAGGTCACTACCCTCGCAGACATTCTAGGTGGGGATATAGTGGTCCTGCGCCCATAAGAAAGTCTCTTTCTCGGCCGGCCCCGCCCCGGGCACTGGGCCCCGCCGCCTTACGCTGTACACTGCCTGCTTCTCCCGGTCCAGGCGCTGCGCGGTCTGGATGAGGCCGCTGATTGGGTCGATGGTGAAGTACTCCCAGTCCCGGGTGCCTGTCGTCTTCAGGAAGCTGTAGCGCACGGCCCCGTTGAGGCCCTCGTCCTTGTCCATGGCGTAGACCTCGTACACGTTGGAACGTAGTGGGATCTCCTGCAGGGGGTAAAGGAGGCATCCTGAGAGAATCTCAGCTCCTAGAGCACAATGTCCTTGCCACCTTTCAGCATTCCTAGGAAATGCCTGTCTGCTTGGCTGGACTCTCCCGGAGTCTGAGCACCTGCTAGAATGTTCCTTCACCCTCAACCCCAGCCAAGGCCACTGCCCACAGACAGTCCAGCCTTGGATCCACCATGTTGCAGACTCTTGGGGTGACCGCCCTTCCAGGGCTATCCCATCCCTCCATCCCACTGCATGCTGAGGTTTAGAAGACCCTCAGAGCCACCCTCTGTTTCTGGGCCTACTACCCCAATCACAGGAGCTCTAGGTATCCCCAGAGAACACATCCACCCAGTGGGGTCCCTGAAAATGGGGAGGGCATGCAGGGAGGGTGATTTGGTGGCTAGAGATTGGACATTTGGGTCCAAGTGTGTTACTAATTCACTCTGTGACCTGGACATGCCACTTCTCTTCTCCGGCCCTCAGGCTCCCAAGCCCTTAAGCCTGAGCTATCAAAAAACCTAACAGACATCAACATTGGCCCATGAAAAGGTTGCCAAGGGCACAAGAAAAAGAACAAGTTTTTGGCTTTCAGTTAAAAAAGCATCAGCTCAGCATGATTTCACTGTTTATCTCACTGATCATGACAATCAGAAACTCCAACTGGCAGTTACCTCTAATAGACTGAAAGTGGGATGACAGAGGTAATTACTTAACAAATGTTGGTTGTTTGAGAAACATGAATCTTTCAAATATGGACCCCTTGAAGAAAAAAAAAAAAAAACACCTTAGTAAAAGGGGCCCTTTGGTGTGGAAAAGAACTATGCTCAGTCGCTCAGTTGTGTCCGACTCTTTGTGAATCCATGAACTGTAGCCCACCAGGCTCCTCTGTCCATGGGATTTTCTAGGCAAGAATACTGGAGTGGGTTGCCATTTCCTTCTCCAGGGGATCTTCTGCACCCAGGGATTGAACCTGGGTCTCCTGCATTGCAGGCGGATTCTTTACCATCTGAGCCACCAGGGAAGTTACAAAGAACTAGATTATTATTAATTTATATGCTGCCTCATTCTGTAAAGAAGATTTGAGGCAGTGGGCAAGAATGTATAAACTATAATAAGAGGGAATGGGTTAAAAAAATCAGAGTAGAGAAAAAAATGATTGGCAGGAAGATGGAAACAGGGATGGGAGAGAAGGCGTGTACACTAACATGTACATCAATCAAGGTGGGCTGACCACTCTGAGCTCTTTATTGAACAAAGAAAAGAGGGCCGCTGTATCGCTGCAGCGGACACAGGTTCAAAAAACAAATCACAAGGTAAAAGTGTGGTGTTTCCTAGAGCTCAGCCCTGGGAGAAATTCATTGTGTGGGACCTCAAACGAAACAGAGTGACAGCGAGGGCTTAACACTAACGTTCTGAGATGTGGAGAGATGCTGAGCCCACTGGCTCATTTTCATCTGGGGAGAAAAGAACAAGTGGGGGACACCCCAAGTATTCTTTCAAGGAGCATTTTGGGCTTGGTGCTGAGAGGAAGGAGGGGAAGGGCAGGAGTCCTTCCCTATCTTTATAAGACATTTGAGAACAAGGCATGAAAGAAGAATTGGAAACAGACGCTCAGCCACTTCCCCTTGTTTCTTATTTTGATGATCATCCCAGGCGGTCTCCAACACTGGTATCAGCAGGAACAACAGACAGACAGAAGGGGCTGCATGCTTATTTTGAGACAAGTATGGGGGAAGTGACTTGTGGGGAGACTGTCCTTGGCAGACATTTAGGAGTGAGAGATGGGACACCTACTATTATTAGTCCCACTTTGCAGACGAAAAAAAAAAAGACTCAGAGAAGTCACTTGCTCAAGGTCATCTGGCTGGGAAGTGAGAGAGTCAGATGTGGATCCAAGAGCTTTGGCTGGCACAGCCCTTCTTACTAACCACTGTTCAGCACTGCCCTGTGTGGCACCAAGCCGGCTGGCTCCCTACTCCGGCCTCAGTTTCCCTGCATTCTGCAGGCTGCAGAATGACTACAGAATATAGAAGTAGGCTGGATCCGGGAAGGGGCTGCGGGGGGGCAGGAGGCCCCGGGACAGCAGTACCTCTCTGATGTGGAGGACAGTGCCATTGGGTGGGCGCACAAAGGTGGGGCGGTTGTCATTGACGTCGATGACCTCCACCAGGAGCACGGTGGTGCCCCAGAGCGGGGGCTGCCCGCCGTCTGTGGCCACTACGGTCAGGCTGAACCTCTCGTAGGACTGCAGGGGCCGCCTTGTGGTCACCAGGCCCGAGTCCATGTCCACGTGGAAGGCCTCTGGCAAGTGGGGTAGGAGAGCAGGGCATGGGTCTGGCTGAGATACCCTTCCCATCCCTCCTCCACCCCCCACCTTCTGCCTGGCCTGGGGCTGCAGCCCCTAAAGCATCCTGGGAGCGGGGAGCAGGCTACTTACCCACGCCGGGGCCCTCAAGTGAGTAGGCCAGCTCCGCATTGGAGCCCTCATCCTGGTCGGTGGCCATCATGGTGATGACGGAGGTGCCTGCCGGCTCATCTCGTACACGCTCGTGCTGAACTGGAGCTTGGAGAACTGCGGCCGGCAGTCATTGACGTCTAGCACCTGGATCACCACCTGGAGGGGGGGTTGTGGTCAAAGGTCAGGAGTGTAGTGGGGCCTGTTTCAGGTGACCCGGTCACACAAGAGTAAGCTGGGGTGGATAGTGCCCACTGTTTAGTCTGACCTCAAAATATGTCCTTAACCCCTTGAGCCTTGGTTTTCTTACATGTACGTTGGGGACAAGAAGATCTTACCTCTCAGGGCTTGTGAGGCTCGTCTGTGATGGTGCATGCACAGTGCCTGGCCTGAATACATGCTCAGCAGCTAGCACTGTGGTTAGCAGGGGGTCTGGAGTCTGGGTCCTGCAGCAGGGACCCCTCCCCGCCGACCTTCTACTCTGTCCTTCGTCCCTTCCCACAGTGGCCTCATACATCTGCCTCTGATCTCTGGACCTTAATGCGGGACGGTGATGCCTACACTCCCGAGGGCCCCTCTTGACGGGTGTTTGTGTCTGGCCTGGGACGTGGCTCTGTCCGCTGACCCCACAGCCCAGGGCAGGTCCTCTAGCTACACCAGGAGGCCTTTTTACCCGCCCTGGCTGCTGTGGCCCTGCCTGACTGCACCTGTATCAGAGCTCTTCACAGCCTTGACACCAAGAACCTCTTTCGGTACACAGAGCACTTTTCTACTTCCCGTCTCCTTGACCCGGTGCCCTCTGGGAGGGAGGCCTCCCCAGGGCTGGCCCTGCTGCTCCTTCCCTGCATTGCTGACAGCAGAGGCTCAGAGAGGTTACATGCAGTGTGCTGCTAGCTAGACTCCTGACTACAGATATGTGTTCTCCCCACCGCAGCATCTGCCTATGTGACAGGCAAGAACGACGGGATGTGTGAGTACTCCCAGCCCTGCCCCCTACCTGCTAAGGAGAATTTTCCTTTGCCAACCCAGCTTCTTACCTCCTGACCCTTCAGGAGACGTTTCTTTGGATGGTTAGGTTACTATTGAGAAGTGGAAGAACTGAAACAGAACGACAGGACTGGAAAGGCCAGAAAGAAGAGAGAAAAGGAAAAGAAAGCAGAGTCTTGAGGAGAAGGACTCTGGATGGAAATGGGGACAGAGCGACGGTGGGATGCTGGCCTCCCCAGAGCAACTGTATGGACGCTAGACCTGGACTGGGAATGGGGTTATGAATTCGACCCCTCATTCATGTTCTCTGAGACATTAAATAAATATAAATGCTTTATAATTATGTTTGGTCGCTGGACTGTGTTTCTTTCAATGGGACACCATGGAGACACTGGGCCATGCAGAGCCCCAGGCTTTATTTGGTTTACACCCAGGTATGTTCGGGCTTCCCTGGTGGCTCAGATGGTAAAGAATTTGCCTGCAATGCAGGAGACCTGGGTTTGATCTCTGGGTCAGGAAGATCCCCTGGAGGAGGAAACAGCAACCCACTCCAGGATTGTTGCCTAGAGAATCCCATGGATAGAGGAGCCTGGCAAGCTACAGTCCATGGGATCCCAGAGCTGGAAATGACTACGTGACTAACTCTTACCTGCATGTGTGTTTAGCTGCCTTGGTAGGGCTCTGACACAAGGAGTCTCTCCTGCAGAGTCTCTGTCTGCCTAAGCCACAGCCATTGTGAACCCTGGCGAAGCTCCTGCGTCTCCCTCCTGCCACCACAGCTCTCAGGGGCCAGGGTGGCCCTGCTTCTGCCCTGCAGCACCCATCCTGGAAAGGCTTTGCCTGCTGCCTCCACAACCACATCCTTAGTGTCCACACCAAGGTCCCTCACCTGCACCGAATTTTCTCGACGGTTGCTGGCCACGTCCCCAGGGTTGTCTTTGGCCAAGGCAGTCAGGATATGGTGGTCCTTCTTCTCCCGGTCCAGAGGGGACAGCACGTAGATGTCACCCTAGGGCGGGAGGGTGGACTCAGGCCCTTCATCAGTTCGGCAGATGTTTACTGAGCATCTGCCAAGTGCCGACACTGTTCCAGCCTCTGGAGTCACAGCACTGAAGAGACAATAGCCCTGGCCCCGCGGGCTCTTGTTCTAGTGGCTCTCCTTGCCTTCACTACCCCAGAGTCTACCTGGAGGTGGGGTAAACAGCCCAGGCTGGAGCTCACTACCTGGCCAGGCCCCGCAAGTATTCACAGTCATAGCGCCAGGCTGGGAGTATGTCTTATTGTCCACACCAAGAGGAGGGAGAGAAACCCGGCTGAAAGGGCAGAGCGCGGGGGATGTGGGCAGGCAGTGGGAGGGAAAGTCCAGCTTCAGCCTCACAAGTGAGGAAGGTTCTGCCTGGCCAGCCAGCCCCAGGCCACAGGGCTCTCTCCCTCCCTCCTTGTACTGAAATGGCACATTTGAACCAATTTGCCGACATTCAAAATCTTGAGCTTCTGCATTCCCACAAGTCTGAGACTCACGGAAACACGAGAGCTGTGTGGTGGGCACTTCTTCCCTCTCCCAGCACTGAGAATAGGGCCATGTATACAGTAGGTGCTCAGCTACTGTGCCTATTGTCTACAGAGCTTCCTATGCCTCTCTTGGGCAGTTTCAAAAAGCAGTCTCATGGACTTGAATCAAGTCTTCTAGTCTGGTGGAGACAAATCTCAGATTCTGTCCCACAAGGGGCAACTTCCAAAAGACTGCCCACTTCCTTCCAGGTCTGCTGGGACAGAAAGGCCGCAGTCTAAGGATGTCTGGGACTCTGAGAACAGTGCTTGTCAACTTGACTGGAAGACCTCTGAGGCTACAGACGTCCAGGTGGCAGGACCCAGAAGCAGAGGGCTGACTGCAAGACTTTCAGTGGCTTCTCAGCCTGTGACCCTGCGCCCTTCCCACTTCCCATTCCCCAAACCCAGGCCCTCCATTGCCCACTTACTGTGGTGGGGCTGATGGCAAACTTGCCCTCACCATCCACAAGGCTGTACTCGATGAGGGCGAAGTTGCCTGAGTCAGCATCAGTAGCAGTGACCGTCAGGATGACTGTGCCCACCGGAACGTCCTCAAAGACAGCTTCCTGGAGCCCAGTGGGTGGAGAGAAAGCATGAGCCATGGTTAATTAGAGTCTCTGCCCTTGCCCAAGAAACTCACTGATGCAGACAACCCAGAGCATCAAGCTACTCATGGATGGTCATTCCCATAGGATGTGAAGGCCAGCAGGGTGGGAGTGGAAGATGCCCAAAGGTCCCAAGGAATGGGCATGGGTCCCAGACCCAGTGTGTTGGCCTGGCCACCCACCTGGTAGGACAGCTGGTCAAAGATGGGGTTGTTGTCATTGATGTCCACAATCTCCAGGTAGACAGGGATCTCAGCTGCCCGGGGTGGGGACCCATTGTCTGAGGCCCTCACGGTGAAGTTGAGCCAGTGCACTTCCTCATAGTCCACTGTCTGGTTGGCAGTGACCTTCCCTAAGACACAGAGACTCTCACTGCCATCCTGGCCACCCCTCACTCGTGGAAGCTCTCTGAAGTGGGAAGAGAAGGCTCTGGGGCTCTGAGGATGAGCATGCTCCACTGAGGGAGAAGGGTGGCTAGGCGTCCCTGCCCAGCGGCTGGCCAGAGGGCCGAGAATAACTGGTGTCTAGCTCTTCTCCTCACTGGAAGGGCGGGAGAGCTTACCACAAGGCAGAAAGGGACTTCCCTGACGGTCCAGGGGTTAAGAAATCGCCTGCCTATGCAGGGGATATGGACTCAATCTCTGCCAAAGGCAGGGGATATGGGTCTGCTAAGATGCCACGTGCTGTGGAGCAGCTGAGCCTTGTGCCACAGCTACTGAGGCATACCTCGAGCCTGCGCTCTAAAGAAAGCCGCTGCAACGAGAAGCCTTAATACTGCAACTACTGACCCACGCACACCAACCAAGGCCCAGTGCAGTCAGAAGAGGAAAAAGAGGGAATAGTTAAAAAAAAGTGTGTGGGGGGGGGATGTACAAAAACAAGTCGAGGACCTCCTCTGGGACACTTCTCTCTTGGCCTACTTGTCCCCCGAGTGATACTAACTGTGGAGCTTGAGTGGTAGAGAGGGTGAGGGACTATTCCAGGTTTTCAGCAGATGCTGAAGGGGGCTGCCATTCTAAGTGAGAGGAGGCACCCCATCCATGCTTCTAGGTCAGGCATGTGGGAGCGACTAGAATGTGAGCCATATTGGACCTGGCCCTACCCACTGAGGGGTCACGATGGGACCTCAGCTGGAGGGTGAGAAGTGATCCTGGCCCCTCTGGGAGGCTAAGCAGGCACAGACAGGTATTCCCCAGCCTTCCTCTGGCAGACCTTCCCACCTACCTGCTGAGGAGTCTTCCAGCTGGACAGAGCCCGGGGGCATCAGGTTCAGCAGGGTATAGGTGATCAGCCCGTTGAGACCCTTGTCGGGATCCACAGCTGCCACAGCGATGAGCGTGGTCCCTGGGGTGGCCCCCTCCAGGATCCGCTCTGTGTAGTAGGTGATCCCGAAGGGCTTGAACTGGGGTGTGTTGTCGTTGACGTCCAGGATGTTGACCGTCAGCTTGGCTGGAGTGGAGGTAGCAGGTGAGAGTGGCGTGAGAGGGCCCCAGCATGGCTGGGTCAGGCCTTCCTAAGTCTCAGCCGAGCCCAGAGAGGATGGCAGCATCTTACAGACCTCCCGGGGCTCCCTGAAGCTCGGCCCCAGCCTCGGGTGGTGGTCTGTGCCCCCGGACTCTGCTCAGGCCGCTCACTCCTCCATAGGGAGAGGGGCTTGGGTTCTGCCAACTGCCTGGTAACCTTGGTGGAAGCCCTGGCCATCACTGTTGCTGTTTCCTAACTTGTCCCAGGAGACAGAACTCGGATGATCTGTAAGACCCTTTTCCATGATTCAACCTTTTGTTTCCCTCTGAGTTGTTCCCTCTGCATAACCAGCCTGGGCCCTTTGCTCTCTGAGCCTGGGACAAGTAGCAGATGACTAGGTCCACCCTTCCTGAAAACTAGGGCTTCTGGGCTATAAAGATAAGCAGCCAGTATCTGCCAAGCCCCAGCCAGTATCTCCTCCACTCCAGCTGTCTCCGCCTCATGGCAGAGGCTACGCCATCCATAAATCCCCCTCCACGCTCCCTGCTTGGCAAGATTCAGTGCCTCTAGCAGCCCCTCCTGGCCATGCCGCAGGCAGGACAGCCTGTGCCCAGCCACAGAAGGCAGCCTGCATGCCCTTCTCTTCTCCGCTGTGGTGTCTGTGGCTTCAAGTCACCTTGGCTTGCTCTTTGCTGCCTCTGGCCTGACCACGTGGCTTCTTAGCAGATCTGAAGTTCCTGTCTCACATCCCAGCTATACCCCGGTTACCAGTTCTGACAAAGGGATTTTGACCTAAGTCTCCATCAACCCGTCCTTTTCTCAGTCCCCTTCCAGTGTCTACCATGCCTCCTTCCCACTCTGAGGCTTAGAGTTCAAGATCACACACAGCTCTGGGCTTCTAGATCCGCCACTGCTGAGCTCTGCCTAACAGCGAGGACACAGGGCCACCCCCAGCCTCACGGTAGCTGCCACCTTCCCCGGCCGCCACCCCCCCTCATGCAGCCTGACTACTGGCAGCCCCGGTAGCCGGTCCGCTGCTCCCTCCCAGGACCAGGCCTGCCTCTCTATGGGACCATGTGGGAGAGGCCTTACCATTTGGCACACTGACGGAGCGCTCTGGTAGGTCGCTGGCATTATCAATCACAGAGAGAGTGACCTCATAGGTGGCAACCAGCTCCCGGTTCAGAGGGGATTTCACCATTACAGACCCTGTAGACCAGACCAAGTCAGGTTCAGCCCCAGGGAACCCCTTAAACTCTAGGCATTCCGGGGGTGCTCCTGGCCAAGCCTCCCAACCCCCACCATGGGCAGTGGGCCCCAGTGGACCTGGGACTTGCTGGTCTCTGGCTGGATGAGACCACAGCCACCTGCAAGCTGGGGCACGTCACTCTGCCCCTCACTCAGCGCTCGCCAGCCCGGCAGTTATCTAACCTCTCTGCACTCCTGTGTCCTCACTTGTGAGATCAGGACGATTACCGTACCTACCGCAGAGGGCTATTTGGAAGATTAAAACAATTAAGTGAATTTAATATATTTGTAAAGGGCTTAGAACAGGGCTTGGCATATAGAAAGTGCTATGTAATTGCTTGTTTAAAAAAATACTTGTGGAATTTCCTGGTGGACCAGTGGTTAGGACTCCATGCGTTCACTGCTGAGGGCCTGGGTTCGATCCCTGGTTTGGGAACTAAGAGCCCACGAGCCACACTGCATGGCCCCCCCCCCCAAAAAATAAATAAATAAAGGCACCCTGTATTCCACAACAACATGAATATACTGAACCACTGAACTTACAGTTAAAAATGATTACGATGGTAACTTTTTATATGTATAACTTAAAAAACACTTGTGTTCTAGGGAGGTCAAGCATAAAGGAAGGTCAGTGCATTGAAAATCCCTGATGGGGGGTCCCTGGAAGGCACAGCAGTGGCATAGTTGGACAGTAAGGCCCACCAGCTTGTCATGATAACGGGGTCGGGGGGCAGGGCATGGCCGCCTGAGAAAGGAGCTGTACAACAAAGAGCTGTTTCCTTCCCTCCTACCCTCTGCCCCCAAGCCCTAGCCTACTCTTGATTCACAGAGGAGCCCTCCAGAAGTTTGGGCTTGAACTGGACAGACTGAGTTTTGCCAATCTCAGGCCTGGCTCTGTTGGGACCTCTCTTCTTCCTGCCAGTGTGAGGGCCTGGTGGCTCTTCCTCCCATTGGCCTCATCCTAGGGTGAAACCTCCTCTCTCTCCCAACTCTCTCTCAGGCACTGGGGTGTCTGGGGCTCCCTTCCCCCTGGCAGACTCCCCCTGCTGAACGCCTGTCCTCCTCGGGCCCCCGCGGCGGGGCAGTCACTTACCGGCCGCTGCCTCCTCCTCCTCTTCCTACTCTCGCTCCCTGTCCCCGAGGCTGGGGAGCGAGGATGGGGAGAGGGTGGCTGCATTCAGTCTGCAAAGGCTGGGCCACGGCCTTGGCCCCGGTCCCACGGGATGGGAAGGGTGGTGGGGGTGCGGTGGGCATGGAGGAAGGCGATGGGGTGAAGCAGAGAAGAGATGAGGTGGGAAGTGACAGAGAAACAGAGCTCAAACCTGTGGGCCTGCCAGCCATGAGGAAGAGAGAAGAGGGTTAACACCAGTTAGTTCAGGGGCAAAGGGGATAGAGCAGAGTAGGACATGGGGGACTGAAGGGCTCAGCGCTGACCAGGGCAGGAGATTTGGGAGGGATGGGGTGGATGGAAGAGGCAGAGGGGCAGGAAGCTAGGGGAGCAAGGGGGAGCCTAGTAGGAGAGGAGCACCCAGTGGCCTGAGGCTCTAGCAAAAAGGAGAGAGGTGAGCAAGGGAGGAGGAAAACATGAGAAAGAGGGGCAGAGAAGACACTGGAAAGGAAAACAGAGAGAAGAGAGTCAGTTGGAGAGAGAACAGGAAAAAATGATAGAGGCAACAGTATGCATAAAGCTGGGCGGGAGCATGGGGCAGCTCTCCATGGTCCTGAGAAACCACTGCAGTGGGAATTTGGCTAACCTGACTCAGGACTAAGTCATCTAATTCCTCCTAGTGGCTTATGGTTCTCCTGTCTTCTTTTTTCCTTTGGGCCTCAGAGGCATATTGAGTTAATCATACTCTTTAGTTGTCTGCACATGATGGGTCCTGGCATTACTCTTGTTTTATGCATGTATCTTTTCCCTTCTGTTCTCACACTCCTCTCCCCTTCTCTCCTCCCTTTGGGCAATGTATTAAAGTGTATTTATTGAAAGTGTTCCTGCAAATCATGTACTGTTTTTGTATATGTATTTTATATTTATGCAACGGATTTGAGTGTATATATATATATATATATAGCCCATTCTGTTTCTCATCATTTTCAGTAAGTACTTGATTTTAAGGTTCCCCGCCCTCTACCTCATGTTTCTTTGTGTGAGCCTAATCTATTGCTTCTAAGCTGCCTGGTAACCCATGATGTGCACCCACCAATATCCCAGGGATGGATGCCTTGGTTGCCTCCAAGCTCCTGTCACCAATAACACTGCAGTGAACATCCTCAAATAGTCTCATTGTCAACCTGAGAGCTTCCTCGGGACATATACCTAGGAGCAGACTTGCTGGGTCATTGGGTATTCCTGGATTGCTGTCTAGATATGAAATTAGTCAAAATTCCTACAGCAGTGCGTGTGTTCCCACATCGTCACCAACACTCAAAACTGTCCAGCATCCTAACATCTGCTGATCACATATAGAAAACCAATATCTCGTTGCTGTTTCACTATGCGTTTCTCTGAATAACAATGATTTTTAGCATTTTGTCATAGCCATGTTAGTTTTTCTGTCACTCCTCTGGGCCCTTCAAGGAGTATACCTGTATGTCAGTCCCATGTCTTCTCCTTAACTCCCCTCAGAGGCAAAAATGCTGAACTTTTAGAAAGATAATGAAATTAAAGTCAAAGTTATAAGCTGCAAAACTTGTGATAGATAAGCCACCGTTCCCCTTTGTTTTGTGATAGTGTAAAAAAATCATTAAGGGTATACATACACACACATATAACATAGAAATATATATGTGTGTGTACCTATATATATGTGTGTGTGTGCGTGTGTATGTGTGAAACTTGGAAAGAAGTTAAATGGCCTGGATACATATGAAGAAAGTGTCAAGCCACTCAGTTATTAAAGAAATGCATATTCAAAAATGCAATTTTCCTATAATATTTAATGCTATCACGAGTGTGGTGAGATGGGCACACTTACACAATACTGGTAGAGTAAGATAATTAGGGAGCTGGTCAAGGGAGAAGGAAGAAGAGAAGGGAGAGGGGGGAAAGAGCCAGGGGAGAGACAGCAAAGAGAGGGAAGGACGTGGTGTCAGTAGGAGGGAGAAGAGAGGAGGCAGGAGCAGCTGACCAGTAGGGAGGAGCAGAGAGGGGGAGCAGCAAGGAGGAGGGTAAGGGAGAAAGCAGAGAGCCAGGAGACTGGGCAGGGAGTCTGGAGGAGGGCTGGAGGGGAGCAGGCCTTTGTACCTGTGTTGATATTCACGGCAAAGGCGTCCTCCTGGTCAGGCACCAGGCGGTCAGTGTCATCCTTGGCCACGATGCTGATGATGTGGTACTCCAGCTTCGGATTGAGGTCACGGTCAATGGCAGTGATGTTGGCAATGATAGTGCCTGGCTCAGCTGACTCCAGCACGCTCACCGTCTGGAGGGGTTGAGGAACTCGGGGCGGGAGTCATTGATGTCATCGATAAGGACAGTGATGATGGCTGTGCCCGAGAGAGGGACAGTGCCCCGGTCAGTGGCCACTACTGTCAGCCTATACGATTCCTGCTCCTCCCTGTCGATGGTGGCATTGCCGACGCGGATGATGCCGGTGACTGGGTGGATGATGAAGCGGTCCTGAGCCCCAGCTTCTATTCGGTAGATCAGCTCCCCATTGAGGCCACTGTCCTCATCTGTGGCTGTGATCTGAAGGACTGAGAATCCTGTGGGGGTGGGAATGGGGAGCAGCTGAACAGTTACCTTTTATATAAAAACATTACACTGAGATACTTTCCTTGGGGGGGTCACAAGGGCCTCTGCCCAAACAGCCTTGCTAGCACCTATCTTTGTTATTTTGTTATATTTAGTTAGTTAAGTCGCTCAGTCATGTCTGACTGTGACACCATGGACTGTAGCTCACCAGACTCCTCCATCCATGGGATTCTCCAGGCAAGAATACTGGAGTGGGTTGCCATTTCCTTCTCCAGGGGATCTTCCCGACCCAGGGATCGAACCCAGGTCTCCCATATTAGAGGGAGGTGCTTTAACCTCTGAGCCACCAGGGAATATATTTATTTTTAAATAATTTATTTATTTTTAGTTGAAGTATAGTTGATTTACAATGTTGTACTAGTTTCAGATGCACAGCAAAGTGATTCAGTTATATATATATAATATATATTCTTTTATATTATAGGTTATTGCAGGAATATTAAATATAGTTCCCAGTGCTATATAGTAGGTCCTTGCTGTTTATCTGTTTTATACATAGTCATGTGTATCTGTTAATCCAAAGCTCCTAATTTATCCCTCCACCCCCAGCTTCTTTTGGTAACCAGAAATTTGTTTTCAAAGTCTGTGAGTCTAATTCTATGTTGCAAATAAGCATCCATCTTTTATGCTCTTTTCATCTGCAATTTTCTAGGAAAATGGTGTCCTATTTTGCTTATTTATTTTGATTTTGTCCTCTTATTTTGATGATTTGAGACTGAACAATTTTTTAATAATTCAATGCTTAGTTGTATCTTCGCTTCTGCAAAGTGTCCGTTTTTGTCCTTTGCCCATTTTTGGTCAGTTTATACAAATTATGTAATTACAATAACTTGTGATAAATATCTTTTTTTCTCAGTTTTTAGTTCACCTTTTGGTACTGGTTATATGATATAAAGAAGTTGAAATGGTTCATATGTACCAGAACTTAATATTTTTCCCTTTTTTATGTTCTTCTGTTTCTTAAATGCTTAGAACCTTATTTTTAAAGCAGATATTCACCTGAAGTGTCTTATTTTTCCATGTTTTATACTCTTTTATATTTTCTTTAGGGTGTCTTTGGGTTTCTTTCTGGTGTCTGATATGGGATGAGAATCTACACTAAATATGAACAAATGTTTTGCACACTGAACAGTTTTCACTACCGGTTTCACCGTTTCCTTTCTGACATAGTGTTACCTTTCTTAACCTACCCATCACTGTTGCTGGGCTACTTTGTCTCAGAGTCCTGTGTTTATATCATGTGGTTTTAAATACTGGTAATATGTTGTAAAACCTGGTAAGACAAATCTAGCTTTATTACACTTATTTTTCAAAATGTTCTTTAGAATCAAACTTATCTCCCCAATCATATTTGATTTTGATGGCAATCATGTTAATCCTATTTTGAATTTGAAACAATCAGTCTTTCCGTACAGGAACATGGAGGGAACATATCTGAATAATCTTGTTTTGTACATAAGACACTGTAGGTCTGAGAAAGGAAGGGAGGGGGACTTGGGTCTCCTGATACCCTCTCCGCCCACCCTGCTGCCCATCCTTCTCCCTACTGGAGGCGACTTCTGCCTTCAAACTGGGAGGCTCCAATCCCCACACATGACCAGCTCCCGGCTGGGGGCTGGGGCCTGACCCCTGCCTACCTGGTGGGCAGTTCTCCAGCAGGTGGACGGTGACAGCGGCAGGGCTAAAGGTGGGCCAGTTGTCATTGTCGTCCAGGATGTGACGAGCAGGTCGGCAGTGCCATTGAGCAGCCCGATGTCCTCAGCCAGCAGCAGCAGCTCCAGGACAGGGGGTGAGAAGGCCTCCCGGTCAATAAGGATACCTGACCTCACCGTCACCACACCTGGTACAAGCAGCACCACCGGCCAGGGAGACACAAAGGATAAGGAATGTGGTGGGGAAACCGGGCAAGAACCAACCCAGCGGGGACAGAAAAAGGTAAGGCGTGATGGGGACAGAGATGAAAGAGGAGCAGAGAAAGCAACACAATGACTTTCTTCCGCCAAGGTTCAACGACCAATGTGCAGGGAGGCCCCTCCCCAGGAGTCCTTGGCAATTCTCCAGAGCTCTGCCTGAGATGAGCCTCAGGCTGGAGGGCTGAGCAGCTCTGCTGAGAGAGGCGCCAGCACATCCCTGCTTGTCCCCTGCCACCACACTGGCCAGGCCCAGACGGACGCAGCACAGGAGTTTCGAGTCTGGTTTGAGGATGGTTTGCTTCCTCTGGAAGACTAGGGGCCCCATCCTCCAGGCAGGGGAGGAGAGGAGAGGGAGTGGGTTTTGGGGCTCTCTACTGAGGCTGAGTTTCGCCTGCAGGTCACTTCTGTTGACCCCAAGCCTCTTCCTGGTTCTTCCTCGCTGGCCCCTGGGTGGCCTAATCCAGCTGTAAGATGGGGGCTGTGAGGAACGGGGCCCCTCTGGGGAGCCTGGACCCAGCACTGAGGAAGGAGACCCTAGATCTAGCGGTGGAGACCGGTAGGAAGAAGACTTGGAGCTGGGCCGGGAGAGCTGGGGGCGCGTGCAGAGGCCTCACCGGTGCCGTTGTCAACATCAAAGAGCCCGCTCTGGGCGCCCAGCAGCTGGTAGGTCACCACAGCGTAGACATCCAGGTCTGCGTCCAGGGCCAGGATGGGCCCGTTGAGCACCGTCAGGGAGGTCCCTGGGCCGGGGGAGAGGGGTCACTGCAGGGCCAACTGGACCCCCCGCCCACCCCTCCCCAACCCCGTCCCGGTGAGCCATGGCTGA
>SJXQ01003451.1:133603-190287 GCA_006408695.1 Aepyceros melampus
CCCCCCCCCCCCGCCCAAGTTAACTTTGGGCTCTGAATGTCTCCTCTCGGCCTGCCTCCATGAGGCCCCAAGTTCCTGGGCTGGCCCTGATCATGCGTACATTTAACCCAGCAGGTTCTGCACAGGACTGCAAAGACCGGTGCCACGGAACAGTTTGCTGGCCATGTGTGTGAGCCCTGCACCCTAGAGGTGGGTGCAGAGAGGGCCCCTGCCTGGGAGGGGGCACAGCTGCCCACCCAAGACCCACCTGTCAAGCAGGCTCTGGCAGCCTCCTGAACAGGAGCAGGACTCCTGTTAAGTGACAGCACTTCTGTGTGCGGCAATAGCAGAGAAAGGCTCAGGCTCTGCTGGCTGCAAAGCAGGAAGGCACCGTGCTTGGCCAGAGGAAGGACTTTTTGGGACATGACAGAGTGACATATCAGAGTGACCCATCACAAGCTCTGGACAGCATGGGCTGTCTGGCCCTACAGAAGCAGATTTGCTTTTATAGTCTCTTAACTGAAACTTCATCCCAGGCTCTATTCTCCTCTTGCAGCCATCTCAATGCTCTCCTCTCATCTCATGCCTTCATATATCTCTGGGATGACTACTCCCAAATACCTCTCTCAACAGCAGACTTCTCTCCTGAACTCCTGGTTTGTATACCCAAGCCCTATCTGACATTATATCTGCTACTGTGGGCAAGAATCCTTTAGAAGAAATGGAGTAGCCCACAGAGTCAACAAAAGTCTGAAATTCAGTACTTGTAGGCAATCTCAAAAACAACAGAATGATCTCAGTTTGTTTCCAAAGCAAACCATTCAGTATCACAGTAATCCAAGTCTATGCCCTAACCACTAACACTGAAGAAGATGAAGTTGAACTGTTCTGTGAAGACCTATAAGACCTTCTAGAACTAACACCAAAAAAAGATGCCCTTTTCATCATAGGGGACTGGAATGCAAAAGTAGGAAGTCAAGACATACCTGGAGAAACAGGCAAGTTTGGACTTAGAGTACAAAACGAGGCAGGGCAAAGGTTAACAGAGTTTTGCCAAGAGAACGCACTGGTCATAGCAAAAACCTCTTCTAACAACATAAGAGATGACTCTACACATGGACATCACCAGATGGTCAATACCAAAATCAGATTGATTATATTCTTTGCAGCCAAAGATGGAGAAGCTCTACAGAGTTAGCAAAAAAAAAAAAAAAAAGACCTGGAGCTGACTGTGACTCAGATCATCAGCTCCTTACTGCAAAATTCAGGTTCAACTTGAAAGAAATAGGGAAAACCTTTAGGCCATTCAGGTATGATCTAAATCAAATCCCTTATGATTATACAGTGGAGGTGACAAATAGATTAAAGGGATTAGATCTGGTAGACAGAGGGCCTGAAAAACTATGGATGGAGGTTCATGAGAGTGTACAGGGGGTGGTAACCAAATCCATCCCCAAGAACAAGAAATGCAAGAAGGCAAAGTGGTTGTGTGAGGAGGCCTTACAAATACCTGAGAAAAGAAGAGAAGTGAAAGGCAAAGGAGGAAGGGAAAGATCTACCCAACTGAATGCAGATTCCCAGAGAATATCAAGGAGAGAGAAAGCCTTCTTAAGTGAATAATGAAGAGAAATAGAGGAAAACAACAGAACAGGAAAGACTAGATCTCTTCAAGAAAACTGGAGATACCAAGGGAACACTTCATGCAAAGATGGGCACAATGAAGGACAGAAATGGCAAGGACCTAACAGAAGCAGAAGAGATTAAGAAGAGATGGCAAGAATACACAAATAACTGAATCAGTTCAGTTCAGTCTCTCAGTCATGCCTGACTCTTATTGACCCCATGAACCGCAGCACACCAGGCATCCCTGTCCATCACCAACTCCTGGAGTTTACCCAAATTCATGTCCATTCAGTCGGTGATGCCATCCAAACATCTCATCTTCTGTCATCCCCTTCTCCTCCTGCCCCCAATCCCTCCCAGTATCAGGGTCTTTTCAAATGAGTCAGCTCTTCGCATCAGGTAGCCAAAGTATTGGAGTTTCAGCTTCAACATCAGTGCTTCCAATGAACATCCAGGACTGATCTCCTTTAGGATGGACTGGTTGGATCTCCTTGCAGTCCANCCTCCTGCCCTCAATCTTTCCCAGCATCAGAGCCTTTTCCAATGAGTCAGCTCTTTGCATCAGGTGGCCAAAGTATTGGAGTTTCAGGTTCAACATCAGTCCCTCCAATGAACACCCAGGACTGATTCTCCTTTAGAATGGACTGGTTGGATCTCCTTGCAGTCCAAGGGACTCTCAAGAGTCTTCTCCAACACCACAGTTCAAAAGCATCCATTCTTCGGCGCTTAGCTTTCTTTATAGTCCAACTCTCACATCCATACATGACCACTGGAAAAACCACAGCTTTGACTAGATGGACCTTTGTTGGCAAAGTAATATCTCTGCTTTTGAATATGCTATCTAGGTTGTTCATAACTTTCCTTCCAAGGAGTAACCGTCTTTTAATTTCATGGCTGCAATCACCATCTGCAGTGATTTTGGAGCCCCCCAAAATAAAGTATGACACTGTTTCCACTGTTTCCCCATCTATTTGCCATGAAGTGATGGGACCGGATGCCATGATCCTAGTTTTCTGAATGTTGAGCTTTAAGCCAACTTTTTCACTCTCCTCTTTCACTTTCATCAAGAGGCTCTTTAGTTCTTCTTCACTTTCTGCCATAAGGGTGGTGTCATCTGCATATCTGAGGTTATTTTTACAAATAGAGATATATAAATACATGTCTAGATATATATTTTAAATATATATTTAATATATATCTATTTTACAAATCTATTTGTAACATGAAATGAAAGTTAAACTCACTCAGTTGTGTCTGACTCTTTGAAACCCCATGGACATGGAATTTCTCCAAGACAGAATACTGGAGTGGGTAGCCTGTCCCTCCTCCAGGGGTTCTTCCCAACCCAGGGATGGAACCCAGGTCTCCCAAATTGCAGGTGGATTCTTTACCAGCTGAGCCACAAGGGAAGCCCAAGTATACCGGAATGGGTAGCCTATCCCTTCTCCAGGTGATCTTCCCAACCCAAGGAATCAAACCGGGGTCTCCTGCACTGCAGGCAGATTCTTTACCAGCAAAGCCAGGAACAATACCCCCTTACTCAAGAAAGAATCAGCCTTTTTGCTTTATTAAGGCTTTCAATTGATTGGAGAAGGCCTGGATTAGAGAGGGCAATCTGCTTCATTCATTCTGCTGATTCACAGGTTAGTCTCATCCAGAAACATCCCTAGGGAATACCCAGAATAATGATTGAGAAAATATCTGGGCACCCTGCTGCCAGTCAGCTTGGACCATAAAATTAACTATTGCATCACTAATGTAAAATAAATTATCCAGCTTTTATTCTCAACTCCTCTCAACCTATCTGTCAACCAATCCCACATATAAACTTTGAAATTTTGGACTTATCATTGCTAAATCAATATTTTAAAAATATATCTTCTTTGCTATTACATGTGTTTTCCATCTATGTCTATATAATCACATATTCTCAATGCATCCTCTGTTGAACTTCAATTATTCATTCCAGTCCGTTAATATTCCCTATACTTGAGGTATTTCAATTTGACTCTTGGTTTTCTGGAATACATTGTTCACAGGGTTTGAACTTCTAACGGGGGACCAGAACCTGGCAGAGTGCCCAGGTAAATATAGTCTGCTTTTATATAAAAGACAATGATTGGTTGTTGGTCTTGACACAAAGGATTCTCCAGCCATGATTAGATCCAAACAAGTAAACAAACCCAACACATTTTTCATAAGACTATAGACATGTACCAAAACGCAATTCATTCAGCCCACCCAATAACCCAATCAAAACACATCTTCATGTTCTATTGTGTTCTGGTTTTGTAATTACAAAATGAAATATGAATACACAGTAGTGAATTTAGCAAAAAATAAATCCAAGAAGGCAGATGTAATTGGAAGCTTCTCTATTAACAAACAGTGAATTTACAAATTCTCATAGATACCACGAAAGCTAATTTTCAAAGTAAAAATTCGTCTAGTCTACCACTGGCTGATGATGTGATCCTGTTCCCCCTGGTCCTCATGGTACCTCTCAGCCTACACTGTACTTCCCATGCTTCGACTTGGTGTGGAGATAGTTTACAAACATTATTGAAACCATCGTATCTGATAAATAGAAAAGCAGCAGCAGGGATACTGAAAAAGTTGCTCAGAAAGGGCACATGATTAGAAAAGAATAAAAGAGATTTCTGGAAATAAAAAGCAAGAGAAGGAAGAAGGGGTCTGTGTGCATGGCATGAATTGAGAGTGTGAGTGATTTTGAAGTGAGAATGAATTGTGCAAGAAGAGAACTGTGACTATGAAACCTGGTGTATTCATCAAGAAGAGTGAAGTTAAGTCAGAAAGAGAAAAACAAATATTGTATATTAACGCTATGTATGGAACTGAGAAAAATGGTACTTATGAAGGCTCAGATACAGAGAAGGGATATGTGGACACAGTGAGGGAAGGAAAGGCTGGGTCAAATTGAGAAAGTTACATTAATGTACATACACTGCTGCTGCTAAGTCGCTTCAGTCGTGTCCGACTCTGTGTGACCCCATAGACAGCAGCCCACCAAGCTCCCCCGTCCCTGGGATTCTCCAGACAAGAACACTGGAGTGGGCTGCCATTTCCTTCTCCAGTGCATGAAAGTGAAAGTGAAGTTGCTCAGTCGTGTCCGACTCTTAGCGATCCCATGGACTGCAGCCTACCAGGCTCCTCCGTCCATGGGATTTTCCAGGCAAGAGTACTGGAATGGGGTGCATACACTACCATGTGTGAAATAGCTAGCTAATGGGGAGCTGCTATATAGCACAGGGAGGCCAGCCTGGTGCTCTGTGATGACCTTTGGGGAGGGGGGAATGGGCCAGAGGCTCAAGAGGGAGGGTATATGTGTGTGTGTGTGTGTATGCACGCTCAGTCATGTCCAACTCTTTGCGACCCCATGGTCTGTAGCCCACCAAGCTCCTCTGTCTGTGGGATTCTCCAGGCAAGACTACTAAAATGGGTTGCCATTTCCTCCTCTAGGGCATCTTCCTGACCCTGGGATCGAACATGCATCTCTTGTATTTTCTGCATTGGCAGGGGGATTCTTTTACCAACGGTGCCACCTAAGAAGGCATATATGCGTGTGTGTGTGTGTGTGTGTGTGTATTTATGGCTGATTCATGTTGTTGTACGGCAGAAACCAACACAACATCGTAAAGCAATTATCCTCCAATTAAAAAAAATTTAAGAGCGAGCAAAGCAATTTGACTGAGGAGAGAAAGAAGTCAGCTATCCATCCGCCTAGAGTTCATTGTTGACAAGACTTGATATGGAGAATTGAAGGGCAAAGTAAGTCTTAACAGGCCTTTCCTGACTCTTTTGTGTCACAAATTTTTCCCACCAGGCCTGAAAGCATATCTGAATAAAGACACCATCAACGTGAGTGGCAAACTGGCACACATGGAGTTCAAATTGCTAAAGAATAATGTATGACACCTGCAAAGATTATGCAGGAAGAGACAAATATCTGCCTAAACAGATTTCCAAAGAAGACAAAATTTATCTATTTGGGGAAAATAAATCTGTTGGAAAATATACATGTAAGAGGGAGAAGAATATGCCTGCTTTTCAAGCTTCAAAGAAATTGATTCACGTTCCTGTTAGGCAGAAATGCAGTGGGGATCACATGTTTAAATCTGTCTTAGTTACTTTGGAGTTGAAAACATATGAGCTTACAATACCCTTTCAGAACCTAATTTATCGCGGAGTATAGTCTTGCTTTAAGTAACAATTGTTAACAGTTTGATTGCCACTGGTCTCTCTCTTTTTTTTTTTGGTACACAAATGAAAATAGGATTCTACAAAAAAATAATATTACTTATCAAATTCATTTTGTCACAAAGATTTAGGAGACCTTTTAAAAGTGATTTGTTTATTCATTTTTGGCTGTGCTGGGTCTTTGTCACTGCACAGGCTTTCCTCCAGCGGGGCTGAGCTGGGGCTACTCTCTAGCTGTGGTGTGCTGGCTTCTCTTGCTGGGGAGCAGTTGCAGCTTTGGGGCTCAGTAGCTGCAGCTCCTGGGCTGTGAGCATAAGGCTCAATTGTTGTGGCACTCAGGCTTAATTGCCCTGAGGCCTCTGAGTTATAAAACATTTAAATCCTTACTTATTTTGGTACTCAGTTTCTCCAGATCTGTCCAGTGGGATCCCCTTTAAGTAGAATCATGTGTCCTTTTGATAAATCCTTGTAACTTTTTTTTTTTTTTTGGGACTTGCTTACCTCTTGGCACAATAAGTTTTCCAAGTTCTTGGATGTTCTAGTCCTGTAATTAGTACTTCTTCCAAGGATTCCTGGTCTTCTTTGGTGGGGACTGGAAACTAAGATCTGGGCTCTAGGTTTGTCATCACTGAGATGTCATTGCTTTTAGGTCTTTTCAGTTGCCTGAGCTATGAAATTTTTATATTTATTTGTACATTAGAAATCATGAGTTGATACTGATACTCCCTCAAATTACAATCTAATCCTACCAAGTTCTTCCTTGCTTCTCCATACATCCCAGTGAGAACCGTGGCTCCCAAAACATCAACACACCTACTTTTTTGCACAGTCTGGCATCACACAAAACAAAGTTTCAGAATTGCCACAACCATGTACTATGGAAAACATATCTAATAATGAAATGTTTGAGATTAATTTGTAGGTTTTTGTTTCTTAGATCGATGGTCTATAATAAAAGTGCCTGCTAAGTAGCTTCAGTCGTGTCCAATTCTTTACAACCCTACAGATTGTAGCCCGCCAGTCTTCTGTGTCCATGTTCTCAAGGCAAGAATACTGGAGTGGGTTGCCATGCCTTCCTCCAAGTGATCTTCCCAACCCAGGCATTGAGCCTGAGTCTCTTATATCTCCTGCAACAGTTAACACTTGGGAAGCCCATCGTAAAAGTACTATATGCAAAAGTTACATCCATTACTATCTTTTTCTGTAGTTGATTGTCTTAAATTTTGCAAAAAAAAGAAAGAGTTCATTTGTCTCTTTCTGCATTCAATTTAGGCTTTGCCTTTTCCATTATGATGATTAAATTTTATTTTTGAATATGTAAACATCCACATTCATAATTGCATTCGTCTATAAGAATACATGACATTTACATACTGTTCTTTCACATGTGTCCCTTCCCTTGTTTTAGTCTTTTTGCAGTTAAATATATTATAATTATATATTTTACATTTAATCTAATACATTTACATTTAAATATATTTAATATATTTATTAAATGCAATTTAAAATATTAAATGTTCACCATTAACCCTTTTGCTTAATTTTCCAGTTATCTTTTGCTTGACTGAAGTTCATGTTCAAATAGATTATTCAGAATGGGTACAAGGGTACAATATTTCCTGAATTCTTGCATATTCAAAATTTATCTACAGCAGAGGTTCTGAACCTGAAATTTTTATTGTTTTGGGCTGGGTAAGTTGACTTATGGCTCAACATTCAGAAAACGAAGATCATGGCATCTGGTCCCATCACTTCATGGGAAATAGATGGGGAAACAGTGGAAACAGTGTCATACTTTATTTGGGGGGGCTCCAAAATCACTGCAGATGGTGATTGCAGACATGAAATTAAAAGACGCTTACTCCTTGGAAGGAAAGTTATGAACAACCTAGATAGCATATTCAAAAGCAGAGACATTACTTTGCCAACAAAGTTTCGTCTATTCAAGGCTATGGTTTTTCCAGTGGTCATGTATGGACATGAGAGTTGGACTGTGAAGAAAGCTGAGCACCAAAGAATTGATGCATTTGAACTGTGGTGTTGGAGAAGACTCTTGAGAGTCCCTTAGACTGCAAGGAGTTTCAACCAGTCCATTCTGAAGGAGATCAGTCCTGGGATTTCTTTGGAAGGAATGATGCTAAAGCTGAAACTCCAGTACTTTGGCCACCTCATGTGAAGAGTTGACTCATCGGAAAAGACCCTGATGCTGGGAGGGATTGAGGGCAGGAGAAGGGGATGACAGAGGATGAGATGGCTGGATGGCATCACTGACTCGATGGACATGAGTTTGAGTGAACTCTACGAGTTGGTGATAGACAGGGAGGCCTGGCGTGCTGCAATTCATGGGGTCGCAAAGAGTCGGACACGACTGAGTGACTGAACTGAACTGAACTGAAGTCTTTGTTATGTAGGACTGTTCTGCACATAGCAAGAAGTTTATTAGCTTTTGGGGCCTCTAACAAATAGATATCGGTAGCACTTTATTTATTACCCCGCCCCTCACTACCCACTCTTCCCGTCTTGACAATGGAAAAGTTCTTTAGACTTTGCCAAATTGTCCTTAGGGTTGGGGAAGAAACTGCCTCAGTTGAGAACTATTGCTCTACAGCCTAGACACCTGAAGGACAGCTTGCTGGATATAAAACCTTTGGTCAGCACTTTCTTTCCTTGAGATCCCTTGTTCCCTTGAATTGTTTGTTGCTTTTAAAAAGTCTGATGACAGTCTAGTTTTCTTATTCTTATAAATAAATTTGATTTTTATTTTACCTAGAAACCCAAAGGACTTTTTCTTTGTCTCTGAATTTTAATCATTTTACTAGGATTGGCTTAGAATTGATTGTTCCAAGTCAGTTTTCCCAAGACCACTGTGGTACCACTCAAAATGAATGTTTAAGTTTTCAAATTTTTCCAGAAAGTTTTCTTGAATTACTAGTTCTATTCAGTTATTTTTTTCTTGGAGAAGAAAATGGCAACCTGCTTTAGTATTCTTGCCTGGAAAAAAATCCCAATTTCTTTCTGCCCCACTCCCAAACCCCAGAATCTCCAATTGTGTGTAGCTTGGACCTTCTTGGCCCATCTTCCATTTCAACTATTTGTTGATTTACTGCCTCTTTTCAATGTTTTTATTAAATTTTCACATTTAAATGCATTCTTGCAAGACACCTTCAATTTTAATTTTCATTTCTTGAGATACTTTTTTTCCCTTAATTTGATCCAGTTTCTGTTTATTTCTTTCTATGCTATGTCCATTTTTCTTCTTCGTATTTGGGTTTCTAATTCTAGGTGTTTTTTAAAAACATTTTCAAATGCTTGTTTAAAATAATTAAATGTGGAGTGTTATGCTATAGTTTTTCTCCGTGTGTTTGGAAGAGAGGAGAAGAAAAATTATATTAACTGAGATGTTATGGTTCACTTTTTCTGTTTTCTTCTTACAGTTTAATGAAAAAATTTTCCTGTTCCTAGATATTTTATGGACAGAATTCCAAATTTTAGAGAACCTACTGCTGTCAGTATAAATAATTAAGTGCAGTTTCTTTAACCAATAATGTTACTGGGAAATAAGAAATGTATTTTGTTTCTTTTTATATATACAAGATCCTTGCTATTCCATTCTAGTTTCTTTACTTCATTGTTCCTTCATTGCCACATCTTTAAGGAGCATTTCCTCTTTTCCAAATTTCTGATTCTCCCATAGAACCAGTGCTTTCATGGCTGACACCTCCAGAGCCTTTCACTTTCTTTTTTTTCTAATTTATTTTTTAAAATTTATTTTTAAACTTTTCATTTTGTATTGGAGTATAGCTGATTAATAAACAATGTTGTGAAGTTTCAGGTGAACAGTGAAGAGACTCAGCTACACATATACATGTATCCATTCTACCCAGAGCCTTCACTTTCAAGCCACTTGCTTATGGCCAATGCTCAGAACCACGAAGTCTGAGACCTGTATTTAGTATTTTAGCATTTAGTACTGAACTTATTTTGGAGGATGATTTTATCTGTGTTTCATATGCCTCCCCCATGACTCTCTCCTCCTTTTCATCCAGTCTCTTAAACCTTCTAATCTGCCATTCTCCTAAAGACTTTCAGTAGTGGTGGAAGTGGGTTGGAATTTGATGTTTTTTCTTTTTATGAACATACAGATAATTTAAAGGTTGTGGTGGTCTTTGTCTTCTTGTAATGCCAAAGTCTTGGTTACACGTAGTTCTGTCTGTTCCTCTTCCTGATTATACTTATTGGAGGGAGATGACTGATGACTGTGGAGAGATTTGGATTCAGAGAGCTATAATTATCTTTCAGACCCTGAAAGTTCTTCCTATGATTTTACAAGTACCTATTTTCATGTGCTTTTCCTTCACATAATATTATCAGCATTATTCTTCTTCTCAATATGATGGTTGAGGAGGGTATTCCATTGTCAATTTCATTTTAAATTAATGAATTCTAATGTCTTTGCCTACTGGTCATCTATATTTATTTCTAAGTATATTGTTTATTTCTATCCTTTATGTGTTTATTAATTGGGTTTATGGAGCTCCTTATTCAGTATTTATATTAATCATGTGTCTATTTTGTGTGTTGATAATATTTTTTTCTGACTCATCTTCAACTATGTTTATAGAATTGTTACTAAATGGAATAGTATATAATGTATTTTTGAGACCTTGCACATGAATGCAAATGTTTCTTTTTCTTTTTATTTTCACTCATGAATGGGAGGAGCTTGTTTGACTATAGAATGCTTATCTCACATAATTTTGCCCCTCATCTCTATCTAAAGACATAATTTCATTCCATTCCAAAATTGCAGATGAGTGGTTTAATGCAACATGACCCTTTTTTTCTCTTTCTTCCTAGATACCTAAAAAATTTTTATTTATTCTTTAAATTTAAAAACTTTCTCAATATGTGTTATGGTAATATTTTTTCTTATTGAAAGTGTTAGCTGCTCAGTCATGATGACTGTTTGTGACCCCATGGACTGTGGCCTGCTAGGCTCCTCTGTCCATGAAATTCTCCAGGAAAGAATACTAGAGTGGGTAGTCATTCCTTTCTCCAGGGGATCTTCCCAGCCTAGGGATCAAGCCTGGGTCTCCTGAATTGCAGGCAGATTCTTTACTGTCTGAGCCACCAGGGAAGCCCTTTGCCTAGTATATACTTTTGCCTAGTATAGCATGTGCACTTTTGATAATTGGGGCTTTTTTTTACTTCAAGAAAGTTTTTCTTTCATATCTTTAAATATTATTTTCCCCACTTTCTCTGTTCTCTCCATCAGATATGAAAGCTGTTCTTATAGTGGGAATCTCTTCTATTTCTGGAATCTTCTCACTCATTTTATCTCTTTTTCCTTATGTCCTTCTTTCAGAGAGAATTTCCCAAGAATGGTTTCAACATTATTGATTTCATTCCCAGGAGCAGAAATTCTATTTTTTTATTGTTTCTAAGCTTCATTTAATCTTGAGGGAAATTCATCCTTTTCAAAATATTTCCTTTATCTATTTCTATTTATTATACTTCAACTTCCCTTTTCATCTCAATCTCCATTTACTGTATAATTTTTTGTTTACTGGTTGAAAGAGGAGAGTGAAAAAGTTGGCTTAAAGCTCAACATTCAGAAAACGAAGATCATGGCATCTGGTCCCATCACTTCATGGGAAATAGATGGGGAAACAGTAGAAACAGTGTCAGACTTTATTTTTTTGGGCTCCAAAATCACTGCAGATGGTGACTGCAGCCATGAAATTAAAAGGCGCTTACTCCTTGGAAGAAAAGTTATGACCAACCTAGATAGCATATTCAAAAGCACAGACATTACTCTGCCGACTAAGGTCCGTCTAGTCAAGGCTATGGTTTTTCCTGTGGTCATGTATGGATGTGAGTGTTGGACTGTGAAGAAGGCTGAGCACCGAAGAATTGATGCTTTTGAACTGTGGTGTTGGAGAACACTCTTGAGAGTCCCTTGGACTGCAAGGAGATCCAACCAGTCCATTCTGAAGGAGATCAACCCTGGGATTTCTTTGGAAGGAATGATACTAAAACTGAAGCTCCAGTACTTTGGCCACCTTATGCGAAGAGTTGACTCATTGGAAAAGACCCTGATGCTGGGAGGGATTGGGGGCAGGAGGAGAAGGGGATGACCGAGGATGAGATGGCTGGATGGCATCATGGACTCAATGGACGTGAGTCTGAGTGAACTCCGGGAGTTGGTGATGGACAGGGAGGCCTGGTGTGCTGCGATTTATGGGGTCGCAAAGAGTCTGACATGACTGAGCAACTGAATGGAACGGAGAAGCAATTTCCTGAAATTTTATTTAGAATACAAATACAACTGACAGTTTGCAGGGTATGTACACTTTTAAAGACCCTTCCTCTGACTCGTGATCTTAACATTTCTGTCCTCATGCTGTATCATCTTGAAAAAAAATAAGGCTAAGCTAAATGGCTGAGATATACGTTGTTCATATTTCTACTTCTGCTTATTCATCAAGGAACAAGAAATTTATAGCTTTTCCTCTTTGCTACATGTATAAATTTCCTCCTTAGTTCCCCTGAGTGCCCATCAGGTTGCAATGTGATCTATTCCTTCTTTCTTTTCTGATGTTGGAGAGTTATTTGATGTGCAGCCTTTGGCCAACTTTTTAGTTTAATACAGCCTACTGTCATTAAACTTTCTAGTTGAAAAAGCCAATTATTCTTAAATATTCTGGTGTTCTAAAGAAGGATGTTTTAGTGTTACTCCCTCATTGTCCTCTATAGTATTTAGAATTTATTCCTGAATAGAATAAATTTATTCCTATTTCTGCATTTATGACTAAAAATCTACAATCTTTACCATGGCCACTCCACAGCTCATTTCTTTGCAAATGCAGATTTTATGTCACAACTGATGCTGTGTATGGTGACTGCAGCCATGAAATTAAAAGACACTTATTCCTTGGAAGGAAAGTTATGACCAACCTAGACAGCATATTCAAAAGCAAAGACATTACTTTGCCAACAAAGGTCCGTCTAGTCAAGGCTATGGTTTTTCCAGTGGTCATGTATGGATGTGAGAGTTGGACTGTAAAGAAAGCTGAGCACCGAAGAATTGATGCTTTTGAACTGTGGTGTTGGAGAAGACTCTTGAGAGTCCCTTGGACTGCAAGGAGATCCAACCAGTCCATTCTGAAGGAGATCAACCCTGGGATTTCTTTGGAAGGAATGATGCTAAAGCTGAAACTCCAGTACTTTGGCCACCTCATGCAAAGTGGTGACTCATTGGAAAAAATTCTGATGCTGGGAGGGATTGAGGGCAGGAGGAGAAGGGGACAACAGAGGATGAGATGGCTGGATGGCATCACTGACTCGATGGACGTGAGTCTGAGTGAACTCCGGGAGTTGGTGATGGACAGGGAGGCCTGGTGTGCTGCAATTCATGGCATGGCAAAGAGTCGGACACGACTGAGCGACTGAACTGAACTGAACTGAACTGATGCTGTGTAAGGGCATTCAAAGGCTCTGAATACTCTAGTCAACAGTTTCCATATGAGGCTCTGATGGAAGAAAGTCCAATTTTTTTAGATTTCTTGAAGTGTTTTTCCACTAATGATTCCACCATTATACCTATGGGCTTTGAAGTTTTGACTCCTGGGTAGCCTTCCTGTTTTGCAGCAAGTCATTGAATAATATTCCTAATTCCCAGTGCTACTGAAATTCTCCATCTCTTCTTGAGTTTTACATCTTTCTGGAATGGCTAATCAGAAGTCATTGTATTTCTACCGTCATAACTCAGAATGAAGTAGCTTGTGATTATGTCACTCTGCTGTATAAAATCCTTCAAGAGTTTCCAACTATAAGTAGTGAGAGGCATAAAAGCCTTACATGTGAATTCTTTACAATATGGCACCAGACTATCTCTTCAACTTCATTTTTATTCACCTGCTTCCGTGTATCTTAAATTTTCAGCAATCTAGATTATTAATCCCTTTTTCTAAATATGCCAGGTAATTCCAAACCTTTTCATTTTTGATCATATACTGTTTCCTCTGCCTGAAATGCCTTGCCTCTCTTGGATCAGTGAGAAATTCCCATTTATCCTTTGGAGTGGAACAGAAATGGCTCTCTTCTTAAAAAATTTTAAATTTCATATTGAATATATTCAATTAGCAATGCTGTGATAGTTGCAGGTCAACAGCAAAGGGACTCAGCCATAATATATATATATGTATCCATTCTCCCGCAAACTCCCCTCCCATCCAGGCTGGCACATAACATTGAGCCGAGTTCCATGTGCAATACAATAGGTCTTTGCTAGTTATCCATTTTAACTGTAGCAGTGTATACATGTGGGTCCCAAACTTCCTAACTATCCCTTCCCCCATCCTTCCCCCTGCCCCTGCTCCAGCATTATTCTCAAGTCTGTGAGTCTGTTTCTGTTATGTAAGTAAGTTCATTTGTATCATTTCTTTTTAGATTGCAGGTATAAGTGAAAATATCTCTTCTTTGTTGGGCACTCAGATGCTCAAAGCAAGATGAACTGTACCATTCTCTGTGGCTCCATTGCTGTGGTCTGAGTGTTGTGTCCCCTTAAAATTTGTATGTTAAATCCTCAGACCCAATGTGATGATACTCAGAAGCTCTGCCTTTGGGAGGTGATTTGGTCACGAGTGCAGAGCTCTCCTTAATGGGGTTGTTGTTGTTCAGTCACCCAGTCATATCCAACTCTTTGCAGCCCCGTGGACTGCAGCTCATCAGGGCTCTCTGTCTCTCACCATCTCCCAAAGTTTGCCCAAGTTCATGCCCATTGCACCAGTGATGCCATCCAGCCATCTCATCCTCTTATGCCCTCTTCTCCGTCTGCCTCAATCTTTCCAAAAGCTGGCTTAAAACTATGAAAAAAAACCTAAGATCATAGCATTCGGCCCCATTACTTCATAGCAAATAAAGGGGGAAAATGTGGAAGTAGTGACAGATTTCCTCTTCTTGGGCTCTAAAAACACTGCGAATGGTGACTGCAGCCATGAAATCACATGATTGCTTCTTGGCAGGAAAGCTGTGACAAACCTAGATAGTGTGTTGAAAAGCAGAGACATTACTCTGCCAACAAAGGTCCATATAGTCAAAGCTACGGTCTTCCCAGTGGTCATGCACGGTTATGAAAGCCAGATCGTAATAAGGCTGAGCACCGAAGAATTGACGCCTTCAAGCTCTGGTGCTGGAGAAGACTCCTGAGAGTCCCTTGGATAGCAGGGAGATCAAACCAGTCAGTATTAAGGGAAATCAACCCTGAATACTCGTTGGAAGGACTGATGCTGTAGCTGAAACTCCAGTATTTTGATCATTAACAGAGCAGCACTTTTATAAAAGAGGCCCAAGTGACCTCCCCAGCCTGTCTCAGGGAAATTATTTTCTAATAGAACATTTCATTTTCCCTTCTTTTTATTGCCTCTGTTCTCTGTCTTCAGAATCCCAGTAAAAGAAATGGCAGACATCCCTGCAGCTTTACATTTCTTTCGTTGTTGTCGTTCAGTCGTTAAGTTGTGTCTGACTCTTCGCGGCCTCATAGACTGCAGCATGCCAGGCTCCTCTGTCCTCTGCTATCTCCTGGAGTTTGCTCAAATTCGTGTCCATTAATTTGGCATTGCTATCTAATCATATCCTCTGCTGCTTCCTTCTTCTTTTGCCTTCAAATCTTTCCCAGTGTCAGGATCTTTTCTAATGAGTCAGCTCTTCGCATCAGGGGGCCAAAGTACTGGTGATGTAGCTTCAGCAACAGTCTTTCCAATGAATATTCATGGCTGATTTCCATTAGAATTACATTTCTTTCATACATTCCATACATATTTCTTGCCTGCATTCCATTATTTTGCTTTTGGCTCAGGTCTCAGAGATTCCACTGACTTTATCATCAGATCATCGACATGGTTGTTAAACATAGTCATTCTCTTCTTCCACGTGTTTTTAGTGCCAAACATATTTTTAATTACCAGGTACGCATTTTTGTTCTGATTGCTCCTTTTTCGCAGCAGCAGTCTGTTATGACTTATGTGTGTGCCATCTTTCCAATCTCACTGGAGTCCTTTGTTAATGGTTTTTAAATTGTTGTTTCCTGCATGATCTTTATTTCCTAAAAGCACAATTATTTTATTTGTGAATTTTAACATTTCTCAGGAGAAGGCAATGGCACCCCACTCCAGTACTCTTGCTGGAAAATGCATGTGACTTCTTTTCCTCTCATGTTTGTTGACCCTTGGTTGTTGATTTGTGCTTATGAAGAAAGATCTGGCTATTAAGTAATGAGATTTCATTTGGATTTGTATAGATCTGTTCCCATGAAAACGTCTCCCTTGATGATTCTGTACTAATAGGTGAGGTGTGTGAACTGGAAAACCATATTTAAGAGTTGATGACAAGGAGTCAGTAGGCTGTGGAGAGCAAGTCAAAAAAAGGAGGACTTGACTTTAGCAGTGGGTTATTTTGCTGTATTTTTGTTGAAAAAGGTTGCCTTGCCTTTCTTTTCCATTAGATATCTAATGTGTTCCAGAGTTTTCTAGAACTCCACTTTGCTTATACTCAAATAACGAGGCATCTCCACATGAGTGAGACACTTTCTTTAGAGTGCACAGCTTGTATTTTTAGGTGGGGGTCACAAGTTATCTGCTATATATATTTGGGAAGAGGCCAGAGAAAAGAGATGGCATCCAGCTAGCCCAGACTTCTTAGCTTCAGTCCTTTATATCAAATGTATTCAACATTTATTTATTTAATAGTATGACCAGAGTAAAAGAAAAAAAAAAAAAACAGAAATTCTGTCCCCATGCACCTTTGCAATGTGACTTTGGAATTCCCCCTGGCATGAGCTGGGGTCAATTTCTCCACCCCATTGAATCTGGGCTTGGCCACGTGACTTGCTTTGTTCAATAGGACTGTTAAAAAAGTGACCTGAAAGAGAGACTTGAAAATCTCTTGAACACTGAGGCTTATTCTCTCTTACTGCTCTTGTAAAGAACAGATGAAAGGCCAGACAGTTAAAAATACATTCTTTTACATATGAATTCTGAGATATCAAAAGTAACAGCCCTGGGAAGAAGCCCAAGAGGCTATAAGAAGAGGCACGTGGCCCATTTGCCTTTATGACTCTGATCAATGGCCTGTGAGACATTAAGCATGTGAAAAAAGACTTCCCTTGATTATCCAACCAGCAGCCAATCCACAGCTGACCGTGGATGCTTGAAAGAGTCCAGCAGAGATGAGCTGAGCTCACACAGAGAAGAACTGTCTGGCTGATCCAAATCATGAACTGAATAAAGAGTTTTTATAGGTTTCTTGTTTGTTGTTTTGTTTTCACTAAAACTCCTTTAAAAAGGTGAGGAACTCTTAATGGGAAACTCAACAGCTGAGAAACAGGATGACAGTCACTGTAGATGAGCATTATTATTTAAAGCCATTAAGTTTTGGAGTAGATTGTTATACAGCAAAAGCTAACTGATACACGTGCCAAATTGTTTTAGTATTCCAGGTACTATGCATACAAAATAAAGTAGGTAAGGCCTCTGCCCTCAGATGGTAACAAACAAATAAATGAGGAAGACAGTTTCAGAGAATAATATACATTGTGAAGGAATGGAAACAAGACAATGTGACAGAGTAACTGTCTCAGGTTGGAATCTAATATAGATATCATGGTCAGAGAAGAATTATTTGAAATACTGAAGTGTGGGTAAAGATCTGAATAATAAAGACGAGCCAACTATGAGAAGGTCTAGAGATATTTGTTCCAGACAAAGGAAGCAGCACTTGCAAAGGCACTGAGGAGAACACACTTCACATATTAAAGGGACAGAAAGTTCAACAAGGCTATAATAAAGTGAGCAAAGGAGAGGCTGAGTGAAAGACTGTGAAGTCAGGGAAATAGACCATGTGGGAGGAGTTGGGCTATAATTAATGTACTAATTACCTTAATACTTGTGCCATATCTCATCCTTGTGCTTTATATTTGTGGATTAAGAGCTTGGAGCTTTCTTTGTTGTTCAGTTGCTAAGTCCTGTCCAACTCTTTGAGACATGAAAGACTGTGAAGTCAGGGAAATAGACCATGTGGGAGGAGTTGGGCTATAATTAATGTACTAATTACCTTAATACTTGTGCCATATCTCATCCTTGTGCTTTATATTTGTGGATTAAGAGCTTGGAGCTTTCTTTGTTGTTCAGTTGCTAAGTCCTGTCCAACTCTTTGAGACCCCATGAACACCAGCACACCAGGCTTCTCTGTCCTTCATTCTCTCCCTGAGTTTGCTCAAACTCACATCCACTGAGTCAGTGATGCCATCCAACCATCCCATCCTCATTGCCCCCTTCTTGCCCTCAATCTTTCCCAGCAACAGGGTCCTTTTCAATAAGTTGGCTCTTTGCATCAGGTGACCAAAGTATTGGAGTTTCAGCATCAGTCCTTCTGATGAATATTCAGGGTTGATTTCCTTTAGGATGGACTGGTTGGATCTCCTTAGGGCAGACCAAGGGACTCTCAAGGGTCTTCTCCAATACCACAGTTCAAAACCATCAATTCTTCAGCGCTCAGCCTTCTTTATGGTCCAAGTCTCACAGACTACTGGACAAACCATAGCTTTGACTATAGGGACCTTTGTCGGCAAACCAATGTCTCTGCTTTTCAAAACACTGCCTGGGTTTGTCATAGTTTTTCTTCCAAGGAGCAAGGGTCTTTTAATTTTGTGGCTGTAGTCATCGTCCACAGTGATTTTGGAGCCCAAGAAAATGAAACCTGTCACTGTTTTCACTTTTTCCCCATCTATTTGCCATAAAGTGATGGGACTGGATATCCATGATCTTCATTGTTTGAATGTTGAGTTTTAAGCCAGCTTTTTCACCCTCCTCTTTCACCTTCATCACTGGCGCTTTTAAAAGACTCTATGAGAATGATGCGCCTTCCCTCGAGCATTTTGGGCTACAATTCCCATGATCCATTTTCATTAATCAGATCCATCTGCTTTTCTTCTTCTAGGATTTCTTCAAAATGTCCTCCAGCTGCCTGCCTTTCTAGTTTTCTAACATTATTATGCATCAATTTTTTTTTTAAAAAAGGTATACTTGATTTACAATGTTCTGTTAGTTCTAAGTGTACCAAAAAAAGCAATTCAGTTTTATATATATTATATATACTCAATTTTCAGATTCTTTTCCATTATAGATTATTATGAAGTATTGAATAAACTTCCCTGTGCTATAGTGTAAGGCCTTATTATTTGAAGCAATTCTTTTTGAAACACACAATTGTTGGTCTTTTGTTTTGTTTTTATGTATTTAAGGATCTTGGTATATGTCAGTCCTCAAGTCAGTCTTTAACTGAAATTCTTTTGTCTCATTTAAAAATTTGTAGCTTTTTAAGCTTATCTCAATCTCTTTTTGCTATTCTTTTTATCTTTGTTTCTTCTCCTTTCAGCTTGTCTTTAGAGTGGCTGGCCAGAGGTGAGGCCTCAATAGTTTACTTGCTCACTACCCAGTAAGTATTTATTTGGCATCTTCTACCTGCAAACAAAATTGAAGTTCTTCTCCCCAACCAGTTGTCCTTGAGGGCCTTGCTTGATTCCAGCTGACTGACAAGAGCTCATCAAAAAAATCTCATTCTGAGACACTGAGGAAACCCAAGGGTTAATTCCTCCCTGTACCTTAAGATTCGCCGGACACTTCAGGTGTTTCATTTCCCAGGAGGGTGTTGCTTTTGATCCATCAGAATCCATATGCTAAAAAAATGTATTTTAACTCCCTGGTTTCCTTCCTATCTATCCATCTATCTATCCATCCATCCATCCACCTATCTATTATCTATCTGCTGTCTATGTATCACCATTAATTTTGAGATGCCATAAGTCAATTGAGGATGGCACACAGGATGTCCTACCTGGGAGGGATGGACCACATTACACCATTGAGAGCAGAAAACCTTTTGCCCCATAAACCAAGAATTTGGCCTTCGTTGGGTCTTTTTCAGAACTCCAAAGTGCAATCCACCTATCTATTATCTATCTGCTGTCTATGTATCACCATTAATTTTGAGATGCCATAAGTCAATTGAGGATGGCACACAGGATGTCCTACCTGGGAGGGATGGACCACATTACACCATTGAGAGCAGAAAACCTTTTGCCCCATAAACCAAGAATTTGGCCTTCGTTGGGTCTTTTTCAGAACTCCAAAGTGCAGAAACGGTTGCCCATTCTACTGTTGCCTTATGGGAACTGTTCCTTTATTAAATTCAGAATCAAGAGGCCAAACCATCTTGAAAGAGAAAAGGAGGCCAACATCTTCTTCTCTGCCTTGGGGCTGCTCCATGTGCTATTTCTTCAACCTACGACACCCTTCTCCTTGCTCCTCCTCCTCCTCCAAGTCTCTTACTTATCCTAAATCTTACCCTTCTGACCTCAGCTTTAAGCTGTTTACTCAGAGAGCCTTTCTTTCCTGCTTTTCTAATTTTCTAACTTTCCTTACCTCCCCCTATATACTAAAAGTATGAGGATGCTGCTGCTGCCTGCCCAGTTCCCCCTCACTGGTAGGGTGTGCACCCCTCAGTTGCTGTGCATATTCATTGCTAAAATGGAGCTGCCTTGCCTGGGAAGTTACTCCTGACCAGGCAACAGTCAGTGGCCAAAGGCTGTATCAAAGCCTGGCTGCCTGGCCTCAAAGTGGACCAACCTTTCCAGGGTATTGGGCTAAAGATTTCTTTCCTGCTTTTCTAATTTTCTAACTTTCCTTACCTCCCCCTATATACTAAAAGTATGAGGATGCTGCTGCTGCCTGCCCAGTTCCCCCTCACTGGTAGGGTGTGCACCCCTCAGTTGCTGTGCATATTCATTGCTAAAATGGAGCTGCCTTGCCTGGGAAGTTACTCCTGACCAGGCAACAGTCAGTGGCCAAAGGCTGTATCAAAGCCTGGCTGCCTGGCCTCAAAGTGGACCAACCTTTCCAGGGTATTGGGCTAAAGTTGGTCTCCAGCAGAGACCCCAACTTTGCTTAGTTTTCTTCTCCTGTTTTGTCCTGCTTCCTTCACACCCCCTCTCCAGAAAGCACTCTTCCAATAATTCATTTATACCAGGGTCATCTCAGGCCCCGCTTCTAGGAATTCTTACTTTAGCCACTTGCATGCATGTGGGCTTCTCTAATGGCTCAGCGGTAAAGCATCTGCCTGCATTTCAGAAGACACAGGAGACTTGGGTTCAGACCTACCTGGGAGGGATGGACCACATTACACCATTGAGAGCAGAAAACCTTTTGCCCCATAAACCAAGAATTTGGCCTTCATTGGGTCTTTTTCAGAACTCCAAAGTGCAAAAACAGTTGCCCATTCTACTGTTGCCTTATGGGAACTCTTCCTTTATTAAATTCAGAATCAAGAGGCCAAACCATCTTGAAAGAGAAAAGAAGGCCAACATCTTCTTCTCTGCCTTGGGGCTACTCCATGTGCTATTTCTTCAACCTAGGACACCCTTCTCCTTGCTCCTCCACCTCCTCCAAGTCTCTTACTTATCCTAAATCTTACCCTTCTGACCTCAGCTTTAAGCTGTTTACTCAGAGAGCCTTTCTTTCCTGCTTTTCTAATTTTCTAACTTTCCCTACCTTCCCTCTATACTAAAAGTATGAGGATGCTGCTGCCGCCTGCCCAGTTCCCCCTCACTGGTTGGGTGTGCACCCCTCAGTTGCTGTGCATATTCATTGCTAAAATGGAGCTGCCTTGCCTGGGAAGTTACTCCTGACCAGGCAACAGTCAGTGGCCAAAGGCTGTATCAAAACCTGGCTGCCTGGCCTCAAAGTGGACCAACCTTTCCAGGGTATTGGGCTAAAGTTGGTCTCCAGCTGAGACCCCAACCTTGCTTAGTTTTCTTCTCCTGTTTTGTCCTGCTTCCTTCACACCCCCTCTCCAGAAAGCACTCTTCCAATAATTCATTTCTACCAGGGTCATCTCAGGCCCCACTTCTAGGAATTCTTACTTTAGCCACTTGCATGCATGCGGGCTTCTCTAATGGCTCAGCAGTAAAGCATCTGCCTGCATTTCAGAAGACACAGGAGACTTGGGTTCAATCCCTGGGTGGGGAAGATCCCTTGGAGGAGGACATGGAAACCTACTCCAGTATTCTTCCCTGGAGAATCCCATGGACAGGGGATACTAGGCTGCAGTCTATGGGGTCCCAAAGAGTTGGACATGTGCTGAGTTTCTCAGTTGTGTCCAACTCTTTGGGACCCCATGACTGTAACCCACCAGGCTCCTCTGTCCATGGAGTTCTCCAGGCAGTAGAGTGGTTGCCATGCCCTCCTCCAGGGGATCTTCCCAATCTAGGGTTCAAACCCGTGTCTCCTGCATTGACAGGTGGATTCTTTACCACTAAGCCACCTGGGTAGGTGTCAGTCACTTAGGAAGCTTTATTTAAGAGGTTTATTTACTTACATAACTGAAAACAACTTTTCTCTCTGACCCCTAAACATCTAACCATGGTGGAGATTCACTTGGGCAGACACAAACGTGAATGGCATCCCTGGAACTAGCCACACAGTAGCTCCCACAGCCTAAGGCACATAAGAGCTTCTCATCTGGGAAGTGGAGGTGGGGAGGGAAAAAAAAAAGGAGAGACACTGCACGCAAAGAATTCACCCTGGAGGCAGTGCTGGCGTTTCAGAGGCAGAGCTGTTTGTCTGACCTGATAAAAAGTGCTATTTTTTTTAGAGGCTTTAGTAAAATCATTTAATCTAAAATTCAATATAAATGCTACTCTGTGTTAATCTTTGAGAACCAACAAGTCAATCCCAGATCTGTTCTTTCCCAGAAATGAAACTAATTTGGTTAAAGACAGGGTTTTGGGGGGTTTATTTACCAGAAAGTTCAAAGTTCAAAGACATGATTAAATATCTTTTCCCTAGTGTAACCCCTCGGGAGCCACAGTAACAGCAGAAACTAATAAAACATGATGAATTCATGTTTGAAGAGCCTATAGAGACATTGACTAATGGCATGAGACCTACAGAATGGGTTAGAAATGAGTTTATATGCAAATATTGTTAAACACCGGTCCCCTGTTGCTTACATGTTCAGTACTTAAAATTTAAGACTATTTGAAAATGACTCTGAGATGTAACAATTGTGAATTCGTACATGAGGTAGCTTGGGGGGAGCACGAACTGAACTCACACATGGAATTGGATGCTGGAATTGGTAGATGGTGAATGAACCAGCTGACCACTGAGCATTGACTTGGCATATGTGTGGAAACTCAAAAGTGATTTCAAATCTTTACAACTGTTACTGTTCCTAATGAAAGTGCAGAGTTAGAGGAAACAAATGGGAAGTGTGGATTTGAGCAGGAGCCCCCAACCTCCAGGCCACAGACTGGCACCTCTGCTCAGATGAGGGACAGCATTAGATTAGAAATAAAGTGCACAATAAACGCGATACACTTGAATCATCCCCAAACCATCCTCTGCCACCCCCGGCTCATGAATAAAATTGTCTTCCATGAAATCAGTCTCTGATGTGAAAAAGGTTGAGGACTGCTGATTGAGGACATGCAAGACCTAATATGGTTTTTCCAGTGGTCATGTATCGATGTGTGAGTTGAACTATAAAGAAAGCTGAGCGCCGAAGAATTGATGCTTTTGAACTGTGGTGTGGGAGAAGACTCTTGAGAGTCCCCTGGACAGCAAGGAGATCCAACCGGTCAATCATAAAGGAAATCGGTCCTGAATATTGGACTGATGCTGAAGCTCCAATATTTTGGCCACCTGGTGCAAAGAACTGACTCATCAGAAAAGACCCTGATGCTGGGAAAGATTGAAGGTGGGAGGAGAAGGGGACGGCAGAGGATGAGATGGTTGGATGGTATCACCAACTCGATGGATATGAGTTTGAGTAGGCTCCGGGAGTTGGTGATGGACAGGGAAGCCTGGCGTGCTGAAGCCCATGGGGTCGCAAAGAATCGGACATGACGGAGAGACTGAACTGAACTGGACTGGAGACCAAAAGTCTTGCAGCTGTCAAGTTATTACCATAGTGCATCCCTGTCAGTCACCATGATGGCTGCTTTAGACACTGATTTTCCAAATGTACAACTAAGGAAACAAAGGGACCAGCATTCTGTCTTAAGGAAGTCAAGATGGAGCTTAGACATCTGTTGAACCAGAATCTGAAGAGGGTCAAAGTGGCCGTTTTCCCTCTGATTTCCCCAACTTCCCGACCTGCAGTCCGAGAAGCCATCTCTTTACAGCCTGAAGCAGGCTCGTCTCACCCAATCCCTTCACATGTATGTCCGCTTTTCCTTCTGCATCTTTCTTTGCATTGAAGGCATCATCATCGTCTTAGTTGCTGAAGCTTCATACCGAGGCCTTTGGCTCCTATACCCTCATTTCTTATTCTGCCATATTATCCTCAGGGCCACTATATCCGTAGTCTGTTGGCTGTGATTCCTTGACCTCCTCTTGGGATGAGCCCATCACCTTCATACTACCTGAGTCATTTGCAGGCCTGGCCACACCTTGGATCTTTGTATTGCTCTGAGTCTTTCCTCCCCTAAGAGCATCATTATGGGGACCCACTGGGAGAATGACTCTACTATCTATATTTCCCCCTACACCAGCTTGTGCTGATTTTTTCTTACCACTTGAAGCATGTAAGATTAACTGTTTTGACTCTTTTATCTTGTTTGAAGGAAAAGAACACCAAGATCTGTGTGTTTTCTCCCAGAAAGCATAGATATATACAAGGATAGAGATTTTCTCAAGGAAAAGAAATATGTGTTTGCAAATCTGTTCCTTCAAGACCTATGTATTTAAAAATCATTCTGCTTTTTTTTATAAAAAAGATTTTTAATACAGACCGTTACTAAATTTGTTATAATGTTGCTTCTGTTTTACATTTTGGTTTTTTTGACCATGAAGCATGTGGAATCTTAGCTCCCTGACCACACCCTGCATTGGAAGGCAAAGTCTTAACCACTGAACCACCAGGGAAATTCCTAAAAATCATTCTTGTTAGACTTTTATATTCCTATAAAAATATATAGAGAATCTTATCCCTCTGTATTCCAAATAAGATTCAAAAAGTTTGTGTTTGAATAGGACATAAAAGAGGAGGGGACCCTGTCTCTCTGCTGCCCATGAACAAAGGCTCATCTGTAATCTAAAACAATCATGCTGAAATCTGTTCCACTGCTAAATGAACTAAAGTAGCTCTGGGGCCCAGGGCTGTCCTGATTATAACCAGAAGACAGGAATAGTGTAGGTAAGATACAAACTCCAGGACATAGTGGAGGACAGGGAAGTCTGCATGCTGCAGTCCACGGGGTAGCAAAGAGCTGGACAACGACTTAGTGACTGAACAACAATATTACCTGAATAGTACCAAGTATTGGGTTTGATAGATAAACCCTTGAACCAGTTTTATTCTTTTAACATCTTATCATGTTTATTTCCAGCTTCCCAGGTGTCTCAGTGGTAAAGAATTCACCTGCCAAGGCAGGAGATCCAGGTTCAACCCTTGGGTCAAGAAGATCGCCTGGAGGAGGAAATGGCACCCCACTCCCAGTATTCCTGTTGGGAAATCCCATGGACAGAGGAGCCTGGCAGGCTCCAGTCTGTGGGGTCGCAGAGTCAGACACAACACATGAGTACGCACACACACGAAAGTTTATTTCATTTCCAACAAAGGGAGTAAAAGGATGCTATTGGCTGGAGAGAAGATGTAACCCTTATGTTGACCTTCCCAGGATCGAACCTAGGTCTCTGGCACTGCAGGCAGATTTCTTACCATGTGAGCCACCAGGAAAGCCCTATGTTGACCTACCCTACACTTAGTATGAATTCTGAAATCAACCCCATTGGTCATAGCTTCTCCTTCTACCTCTTTGCCTCTCTTTCCCCTGGAACAGTCTGTCAAGCCCAAAGCCCCAATCTCACAGCTCTCTGGTCTCACATGTTTCGGTCCAGGGTCAGCCACTTCCCTGGTTCTCATGAGCATCCCCCATGCCCTTGCCTCCATGAACTTCTGTTACCCCTGCCCATTACACATCCTGAGTATACCACTCACCACCCCTTCAATATCTAGAATATCAGGCAACACTTAACAAAGTCATTGGAGTTATTGGCTCTTTATCTGCTGGGTCCTTTGGTAGCTATAACATCCGTAACTCTTCCCTGGTAGACTACATAACACATTCTTAAAGGAGTGCAAACCTATTCTACTCTGATCAAGGTACATATTCCGTTACCACCTCCAGACCCTACAAAACCATGTTTTGTGGCGATCAAACCCATCCAACGTGAATTTTCTCAAAATCTCTCTTATCTACTCAAACTTATATTTGTATTTGCCCTTTTTTTCTTTCTCAACTCAAATGAAGAACTTTCCTTTGGCATTATCTAATAAGGTTGAAAATGTACATAGTCTATGACCATTTTTTTTCCTGTCTGTCTCCTATTTTCCTGTTGACTGACTGTACTTACTTTTTGCTGCTGCTGCTGCTGCTAAGTCACTTCAGTCGACTTAGGGGTCTATGCGACCCCATAGACGGCAGCCCACCAGGCTCCCCCAAAACCATGTTTTGTGGCGATCAAACCCATCCAACGTGAATTTTCTCAAAATCTCTCTTATCTACATCAAACTTATATTTGTATTTGCCCTTTTTTTCTTTCTCAACTCAAATGAAGAACTTTCCTTTGGCATTATCTAATAAGGTTGAAAATGTACATAGTCTATGACCATTTTTTTTCCTGTCTGTCTCCTATTTTCCTGTTGACTGACTGTACTTACTTTTTGCTGCTGCTGCTGCTGCTAAGTCACTTCAGTCGACTTAGGGGTCTATGCGACCCCATAGACGGCAGCCCACCAGGCTCCCCCATCCCTGGGATTCTCCAGGCAAGAACACTGGAATAGGTTGCCATTTCCTTCTCCAATGCAGGAAAGTGAAAAGTGAAAGTGAAGTCACTCAGTCGTGTCCGACTCTTTGCGACCCCATGGACTGCAGCCTACTAGGCTCCTCTGTCCATGGGATTTTCCAGGCAAGAGTACTGGAGTGGGGTGCCATTGCCTTCTCCAGTACTTACTTTTTAGAGGCTCTCTTTCTTTATTAGGGGCCTGAGACTGTAGATAGAGCTATGCTAATTTTGTAGATTTCTTTCCTCCAGAATCTAAACCTTCCCCTAAAAAGACACAAAAGTCTCAATGCAGGAGACACAGGTTTCATCCCTGGGTTGGGAAAATCCTCTGGAGAAGGAAATGGCAACCCACTCCAGTATTCTTTCCTGCAAAGATCCCACGTGCTCCGAAGCAACTGAGCCCACCCACCAGATCTATTGAGCCTGTATTCTAGAGGCTTGGAGCTGCACACCCTAGAACTCCTGTTTTGCAACAAGTGAAGGCACCGCAAACCACAATAAGAAGCTCACCCACCGCAACTAGAGTGTAGCTCCCACTCTCTGCAACTAGAGAAAATCTCGTGCAGCAACGAAGACCCAGCACAGCCAAAAATAAATAAATAAACAAGTAAATAAATAAATCTAAAGATGCCACATGCCACAGCTAAGCGCCGGCAGGGCCAACTTTAAAAAAAAAAATCAATATTTTTAAAAAAGAGACACAGGGGTCAGACACTGTTATCGTGGAGCTCAGAGTTCAGTGGGGAAAGTAGTGTAATGGTACAATGCAGCATCAGTCCTATAATGGATGTCTACTCAGGGTATGCTTGTGGCACAAAAAAATGGATTAGCTCTCTTGGGGTGGAAGAAAAGCATTATAGACAAGGTATAGCTGAGCCAGGTCTTACAGAATTAGTAGACAAGACGGGGAGGTATTCATTCAATATCTGTTAGATCAGCAAATGAAGGGCATATCACATGGAGAAAACAAGCTGTGCAGCCAGAGTGACAAAGTTCACTACTTCAGTCTCTTCAGGAAAAGTGGTGACTCAGTGTAGCTAAATCAAGAGGGAAGAAAGGAGTGGGAGCAAGTGGGCCTGAGAGCTCAGAAAATAAAGAGCATACTGAAGGAAAAGTTTTAGAGGAAGGAAATACTATTAATACAAGCAGAAATTATTGAAGAGCAAAAAACAGGAGAATTAAAAACTAGTTACATGTACACCCGTGGTGGATTCATGTTGAAGTATGGCAAAACCAATACAATATTGTAAAGTAAAAAAAATAAATAAATAATAATAAAAAAACACAAAATGAATTCCAGGGACTTCCCTGGTGGTACAGTGTTTTAGACTCTGCCTTGCAAAGCAGGGGACATGGGTTTGATCCCTGGGCAGGGAACTAAGAACCCACACGCCTTGGAGCATGTAAGCCTGCTCGCACAACTAAAAAGTTCATGTACCGCAACAAAAGATCCCATATTGGGCAATGAAGATCCCACTGCCTCAGCCAAGACCCGATGCAGTCAAATAAGTAAATAAATATTCTTTAAAATCGAATCCCAAGAGTTGTTTCCACACAGAAAGAAAAAGCAAGGAAAGAGAGGCAAGAAACAGGACGAAAAGGAAGCAGAAGCTGGTGGAGGAAGGATAGACAAAGGTCTTGCAAGTTTAATCAAGGGGAAATGGAAACTACAGAGAAAGTAAATTTACTGAAGATGTATTTACAGAGTGCTTAATACTTGCCAGGTCTTGGAATAGCTGTTGGGAGAAAAAACAGCTGTATAAAGAGATACGTCCTCTACCTTGGAGGAGCTGAATTTTGGATGAGGAAGTGTTTCTTTAAACATATAATTATCAGATGAAAATATAACTACAAATTGAAAGTGGTAAGGAAAAGTAGAGTCCAATGGGAGGTTACGGCAAGATCAAAAATTAATGTGAGTCTGGATGCTGTATCATGAGAGGCTTTTGAAGTTTTGACATTTAAGCCAATGTCTAGTGAAGGAGAATGAGTTAACCAGGCAAGAAGCAGTTGGAAAAGCAACCCAGGAGGCAGCCTGTGTGAGGGTCTTGAGGTAGGAAAGAACATAGTTAAGTTCAAATAACTGGAAGCAGGTCTAGGGGTAGAGCAAACAAAGGAAGCAGAGAGTTACAAAGACTTACAGGTAGGGTGACCACCAGTTCCAGTTTGGCCAGGATTGAAGGGTGGGGTGGGTCCTGGGATATGGGACTTTCTGTTTCAAAACTGAGACAGTCCCAAACTAACCTGGATAAATTGATCACCTTATTTATAGGCTTTACTCAAGATTTGGGACCTTAGCAAAAGAACAATACAGTAGCTATAATCAAGGCAGCTGTAGTGAAGATGGAAAGGCGTGGATGGGTTTAAGGAATATTTAGGAGTAAACTGATAGAACTTGATGACTAAATGACACCCAGGGAAGGAAGCAGGATAGAGGGAATAATCAAGAATGAACTGACATTTTTTTTTCTGGCCTTAGAAACCAAAGGAATATGCATAAAAAAGAATGAAAACACAAACGAATAACACTAAATTTGTTCACTGACATCATTTGTCAAATGAAGGTTCTCAATTTTATCACTATTGAGTTACAAAGGTATACATTTTGGCACCTTCCATCTCTTCCATTCCCTGCACTTGAAATGGAAAGGAAGCCTGATGGAAACCCAAATGTGCTCCTGAAAGAATTCAAAAGTTAGGTTCAACTTTTAAAGAGGGGGGAGTGTTCCTCACCCTGGTAAGGGGGTATGACTCAACATAATGAGAAAAGAAAAACAGGAAGCCTTTAATACAGAGTGCATTCATCTCACATTCAGATGGCATGTCAAGGAATGTATTATTCTTGCTCCTCCACCCTCCCCAACTCTCAGACTTCAATATTTAACCCAGAGGAAATTGTAACTGAATTATGAAGTCCTTTCAAAACTAGATATTTGACACATCTGTTATAGAAGCCTTATAAAAAGCACACTGGATGCCTGTAAATTTTATAATTATGTTAATTCAAACTCAAAGACACTCCCATGAATTTTTAAAAAAATATTTCCAGCTCAGATCTCAGAGTTTGTTCTGCCTGCCTTTGAGATGTGGGGAATATTTGCTGTATGCACTAAATTCTCTTCTTTAACTGCCCATGTCAGGAGAGCACAGGACCTGAATGAAGATGAGCACAGCAGACCAAAGAGAGTTTATTGAACACATAGACGTAACCAGGTTCAAAAGCACAGTCCGTGAGATCTAAATCAAGTATCTGGACAGGTGAGAATTTGCCTTCCAATACCCCAGAATCCCAAGAGGAAGGATGGTTTTTTTTTGGACATGGGAGCAGAATGCCAAGGCTGGGATGGCCATCAAAATCATTCAGGCCAATCTTATACCTTTGGCTTATGTTTCAAGCAATTATTTCCTCATTCATTAGTTTAACAAATAGTTGTTGAACACCTACTGTACATGAGGCATTCTTCTAGCAATCTGGGATATGTTAGTGAAAATAGAAATCTTTCCTCTCAGTGACTTTAGATTCTAAAGGAAGGATTCAAGTAATAAGCAATAAGAATAAGCAGCACACATAACAAATGAGTACGTTATACAGTAACACTTGTTGGAAGGTGAAAACAGTTCCATAACAAAAGAAAAAGGAGGGCAGGATAACTGAGATTGGAGTGATGGTGAGAGGAGGGGCAGGTGTCAGCTGAAGTAAGATGGTTGAGTACTCTCCTAGTGAAGATGATGTTTGGAAAAAAGATTTGAACAAGATGAGGGAGTCAGCCATGGAGATCTTTAGAAGGAAAACCTGGTCAATTGTTGTTGATTTCTCCAAGGTAGTCCAGAATCATTTAAAATGGGATTTTTAGCCAAGCGCACCACTAGGCTCAGAAGCTGGCTTTTGCTTAGGTCCTACCCATAAGCCACGTGACCTGATCAATTTCTTCCTTCATACTCTAAACTTAGCCCACCACCCTTACAAGTTTCATGCTTCCAGAGCCTCCTCTCCAGCCCTTCCACATTTCAGCTTGATGGGATGTCATGACCTTGCCTGTTTGGATGTTTATCTACTGTAGGAATCAGTAGAGAAGCTTAGAGACTAGGGCAAATCAAGATAAACTCAGACTCATCACTTAACACTGACTGTGCTTGGGCAAGTTATTTAGCCTCTACTATCTCAATTTTCTTATCCATAAAAGTAAAATAGTCTCTATTAGAGTTGTCATTAGTAGTATCAGAGAAATTGAGACCACTTAACATAGTGTTTGGCACACAATAGTGAAAGTTCCTCAGTCGTGTCTGACTCTTTGCGACCCCATGGACTGTACAACCCATGAAATTCTCCAGGCCAGAATACTGGAGTGGGTAGCCTTTCCTTTCTCCAAGGGATCTTCCCAACCTGGGAATTGAACCCAGGTCTCCCACACTGCAGATGGATTCTTTACCAGCTGAGCCACAAGGGAAGCCCAAGAATACTGGAGTGGGTAGCCTATTCCTTCTCCAGCTGATCTTTCCAACCTAGGAATCAAACTGAGGTCTCCTGCATTGCAGGTGGATTCTTTACCAACTGAGCTATCAGGGAAGCCCTAAGCATGTCATTAAAGGTAATACTTCTTGGTAGTACTCACATTGATGCCATCTCTTTTGGGCAAGCTCCCGCTCATCTTCCATGCTAGTTTACTAGTGCCCAGCTTAAAGTCTGTCATGAGTAAGTATGATTATGAGCAATGGAATCCAGTCCGTCCAAGAATACCTGGAAAAACATGCCTGAAGTCCCACTGGAGAACTCAGCCTCTGGTTGGTAAACAGCTATCCATTTATTCACTAGGATAAGAAGTTTAAACACAGAAACAGTAATTGGATTTTCCCCCCCCCCCCCCGTTTTTTTTTTTTTTGCCCTGGATTTACTATTTTGGGTAGAGAGGAGTAGTCAGGTATGGAAAATGTTTTGACAAAATTTTCTTCCCTTGTAACAGGCTATTAAAGGAGATAATTTCTTATCCAAATTATAGTATTTCCTGGTCCTCTTTCAAAATGTATTCTTTGTCTAAAATTAAAACATAATGATAATAATAAGATTAATTCTCTGGTGTGTCAGGATGTAAGATAAAGGTAGGATGTGATTCTATATATAGCAGGACTTCACAGAAAGAGTCAGTTCTCTGATCCCAAATGCCTTGCAGTGTGGGAAGAAAGTTAGGTACCAAATTAAAAAGATTTTCTCCAAATCTCCTTTCTTACTGCATTTTGAAGTTTCAGAATTGTAACATTATGGTGCTCAGACTCTGTTAGTAAGCATTAGTCTCTGGTGGCTAATGGGCAAAGTCCATAATTATCTGGGCCTTCTGGATGTCCCAGTGAGAACCAAATGGTTATGACCTACAGACATCTCTGAAGTCTCTTAAAGTTGAGGGGCTTTGTGTAGAAACCACATGCTGGGACAAGGAAAGTGGTAATGTGATCATTCTTGCTGTGGGATGGTTTGGATACAGATGTTAAGGAAAGAGGTTCTGGTTATCTCACACTTTTCTATATCCAGAGTTGACAAGTCATGGTTTGTGGGCAAAATCCAGCCTATTGCCTGTTTTTTTAAGTAAATTTTATGGCTGGTTTTAGTGGTGGTTGGAGTGGTTGTAGGGGTTGTAGTGATGACCCCTCTGTTTACGTGGTGTCTTGGCCTGCCAAGTATACGTCCACAGCTGAAGAGAAATCATACCAATTTTCCACTTTCCTGGTAGAAGTCCATGATCTAGAATAAAGGCTGCTGCTGCTAAGTTGCATCAGTCATGTCCGACTCTGTGCGACCCCATAGACGGCAGCCCACCAGGCTCCCCTGTCCCTGAGATTCTCCAGGCAAGAACACTGGAGTGGGTTGCCATTTCCTTCTCCAATGCAGGAAAGTGAAAAGTGACAGTGAAGTCTCTCAGTTGTGTCCGACTCTTCGCGACCCCATGGACTGCAGCCTACCAGGCTCCCCCATCCATGGGNGCTTGGACTACTCATTACAGCGGCTTCCCTTGTGGAGCATAGCGTCTAGGTGCATGAGCTTAGTACAAGGGCTGAGTTGCTCCATGGTATATAGGATCTTCCCAGGCCAGGGATCAAACTTGTTTCCCCTGCATTGACAGGTGGATTCTTGACCACTGTACCACCAGGGAAGCCGTCCCTTCTGTTTTATCTCTGCTCTAATCTACATCCTTTAACCAGTGGCCATCAGACTTTTTCTATAAAGTACAGAGAGCAAATATCATAAATGATCTCTATTATTAATATTTAGCACAAGGCATGAACAAATGGGCATGGCTGTATTCCACTAAAACTTTATTTATGGACACGAAATTTGAATTTCATAGAATTTTCATATGGCATGAAATCTTCTTTTGATGGATTTTCAATCATCTAAAAATGCAAAGAAACCCACTCTTAGCTGAGCCGTAAAATAAAAAGATGAAAGACTGGATTCAGTCCACAGTCCACAGTTTCCAGAATCTTGTTCTTCATTTTTAATCAAGTATCTTTTTAACAGTACATTTTATTGTATTCCTGCTTAAAATCAACACTTGATCCTGTTTCTTATAGGACTAAGTCCATTCACCTAAGCATAGCATTTCTTTAGGATATTTTTTTCTAGTTCCACGTCTTTCCATACTCCTCCATGAAACCTATGCTCTGAACACACTGACCAAAGTCCCACATTATTCTGTTGTTGTTTTACCTTTCTATATGGTCTCATTCGTTCAGAATACCTTTCTCTCATTCTTCATCTGGCATGGCACCTAAATGTTCCTGACTCATCTCTTCTAAACAGCATCTAACCGTATGCATAGCTAGCTGCTCCCTACACAGTACCCAGTACCCCTAATATAGAAAGCATTTACAATATTGAATTCTAGTTGTTTATCTAAGGGTTTAATTACCTGGATCACAAAGCCTTTGAAAGCAGGGATTATGGCAATCCCTATAACCCTAACATCTAACATAGTATTCTAACACCAAGTAGAGGTACTCCAAAAATTCTACTTAATGAATGCTCCAGCAATTATGAATAATAGAAAAAATAAAAGCTACTATTTATTGAGTACTTATTATATTTCTGTTATGACATATTTATGTTATGATCTGATATAAGTTTAATGTGCTTTTTTTCCTCCTGCTTAATTTGTTTTTACTGGGTCACACTTTTGTAATTTCATAATATACTTACTATATACTCAACAGCAGAATTTTAGGCATCAGAGACAGGCTGATGGGGGAAATACATGGATCAGATCCCATTGGCTCTGCTTCATGATTAAGCCAATTCCATCTACTTGCCCAACAGCAGCCCCATGTCTTCCAAGGAGGAAAAGTCTACCAATTCTTACTAAAGAAAAAATAAAAATAAACTGCTGGCATTTCAGCAGAATGCTGCTTTGTTTTTGTGACTAGGCAAAATCAGGGGTATGTCCTGCTTTAGTGGAGTTGCTGGAACATAAATGAAGCCCAAGTTGAGTTAAAGAGGGCCCCAGGGACCTGACTGTGCATCCTCCCCCTGGCTGAGGCAAGAAAAGAATCCCTTTGCTGGGCAGTGGATGCTTTCCAAATTTAGAGACTCCTTAATGACTCTTCAACCACATTACATCCTAAGGATAATTAGTAATGTTGCTGCTCGGTGGTTCAGCACCAATCAATCAACGAAGATACACAGAACATGCAATAAATCCAGAATCTGAACCTGCTCCAGGGAGGAAAAGACATCTCCTTCAAGGTTCAATAAAAGAAGTCCATCCTTCTGGGAAATGGATGGAGAGGGGCAAAAATTAAATAAACAGAAGGCCCTTGTTAATTTTTGTGCGGTTACAGTTTGTTTGTCTTGTTCTCCAATTGTATAGGATAAATGGCAGGAAGGTAAGCATTATCGCGTGCAAAGCAGGTGAGATACAGAGTTTTTCTGAAAACCTGATATAGCACCAGGTAGCATTTTTTCTAGCTACCTGTTCCAAAGCTACTTTTCAGAAACATTCTCTGTGTCCTTCCTAGTCCCTGGCATGAACTACGCTAGATACTGGCCAATTGTACACTGACTCGAGTATAATGTCTGCCTTGGCACTGTCTAGGCCAGAAGAGTCTTCCAAAAGGTAAATGGAGAGGGGAGTTTCAACTCTTTAGGGGATGTTGCCGAGCAAGGTTGAGAAAGATGATTGTAAAGAAATGCTCAATGGATTTAACAACATGAAAGCAAAGGTGAAGTTGGTTGAGGAGCCTGTGGAAAGAAAAGTAATGGCGGAGGGGAATGGTTTTTGATAAAATTTATTGTGAAAGTGGTGTTGGAGAAGACTTGAGAGTCCCTTGGACTGCAAGGAGATCCAACCAGTCCATTCTGAAGGAGATCAGTCCTGGGTGTTCTTTGGAAGGAATGATGCTAAAGCTGAAACTCCAGTACTTGGGCCATCTCATGCGAAGAGTTGACTCACTGGAAAAGACTTTGATGCTGGGAGGGATTGGGGGCAGAAGGAGAAGGGGATGACAGAGGATGAGATGGCTGGATGGCATCACTGACTCAATGGACGTGAGTCTGAGTGAACTCTGGGAGTTGGTGATGGACAGGGAGGCCTGGTGTGCTGCAATTCATGGCATGGCAAAGAGTTGGACACGACTGAGCGACTGAACTGAACTGACTGTGAAAGTCAAAACAATATTAGCTATAGTGTGCAGGAGAGGCTGAGATTCACAAGAGTCTTTTGTGAGGTGTTTTTTTTTTTTTTTAATAAAAGAGTCTTCTCTATTTAAATTTCAAAGTAATTCCTGTTGATAATTATTGATCTGTTTATTGTCCTTGTGATTTCCTAAAATGTCATACAAATGGAATCATATAGTGTGTCCCTTCCTGAGTGTGTCTTCTTTCACTTAGCGAAACATTTCAGATTCATCAGTGCTGTTGTGGATACCAATAGTTCATTCCTTCTTATAACTGAGTACTAACCCATTACATGGATGTACCACTGTTTCTTTATCCATTCACTACTTAGTGGGCATCTGCATCATTTCCAGGTTTTGACAGTTATCAAAAAAGCTTCAATAAACATTTACAGGCAGGTTTTGATGTGATCATAAGTTTTCCTTTGTCTTGGGTAAATCCCCAGACATGGTATTGCTGATCACTGTATGTTCAATTTTATCATAAACTGCCAAGCTGTTTCTAAAGTGGCTATACCATTCTGCTGGATGTAATTTTTTCAAAAATTAGTGAATGAAATTAAAATGCATAAAGGGCCAAAGACAAGAACCTGGTACAGAGGAACAGAATGAAGATACAGAATGGAGTGGGGATAGGTGAATCTTAAAGATTCCAAAAAAAAGAAAGGGATGGGATCCAGAGAACAGAAAAAAGCAAAAGCTGGCCTTACTCAGGGAAATATCACCTTTCTCACTGTGAGAGGAGAGAGGGAGAGAAGGTTGGTGCAGACATTGACTTGTTCTCAGAGTTGAGAGGCAGTTTCCATCATTGAAGCAGAAACTAGCAAAAGAGGAAAGGAGGTTGAAGTTCGAGAAGACTGGAGAAAGATTTAAAGCAATCTTGCAGAGTGTAGACAAACAAGTTGCCTAGAGAAATGTGGTGAGATGTACAGGTGGTGTTGGGTGAGTAATCAGTGCTACCAATCTGCTTGTTTGGAAAAAATGAGTTTATGATATCAGCCAGAGAGTAACTGAAAGGCTTATAATCAATCTGAAGCTGGACAGACAAGAAAGTGAAGACAGGTGAGAATGATGGAAAGGAAGAAAGTAAAAGAGTTGTTTCGGTTATTAAGCTATTGTTTCAGCTTCTAGCTCACCTGGAGCTGGCTTTGGTATTCTGCAAGTGACATTTCAGCATGGCCAACTGCCTTCCTATTAGCCAGTACCAACAGATAGAGAGACAGAGAGAGAGAGAGAGAGAGAGAGAGAGAGAGAGAGAGAGGACAGAGAGAAAGAAAGGGAGATCTAGAGTGTGATTGCAAGGCTGGAGGTGGGAAAAGGGATTTGGTCGTACCTGTATGCCTATTGTTCCTCTGACCATCACCCCAGCAATGCTTCTTCATGTTGGCAGTGACACTTCCTTCCTGAAGCAGCAGCTGAAGCCAGTTGCAGCTTTTCCAACACTCTCAGACCTGGCTTCAGCGCACCTTCTCAAAAACAGCAGTTCTTGCCAACCAGTTCCCCCTCCGCAGAGATCTGGGACCTAGTACCAGAGGACCCCTCTTCCAAGCTTCTGTGGTTCCAGCATCTTCTCTTTGTTTTCTCTTTTAGTGATACTAGCTGCTTCCTGCAGCTATTCCTGAAAATGAGAGAGTTTAGCCTTTTCAGTTCTTTGATACTCATAATACTTTTTGATATTAAATTATTTACACTCAACTAAGTCACATGGTGTTTTTCTTGAATGCACTCTAAGAGATACAGGAAACACTGAACTAGAGGCACCTAAGAAGTGCAGGAAGAGTAGTAATAAAAATATGTGAGGAAGTAAATTGGAAGGATAGGAGGTGTGCACGCTCAAATTAGGAATTTTTAGAGTGGAAGAGTTGGAAGTGATGACAAGGTAGAGGATGCTTTGGTCAGAATAATGGCTGAGATGGAGAGGAGGGGAAGGGTATTAGAGATGAAGAAATCATAGACCTGACATGCATAGCAAAACCATTGAAACCACCTCAAAAATGCTGGCCAGGGCTGGGGTGGAAAGGAAGAATGTGTGCCAAGAATTAAATGAGTAGAAGGTGGTCAAAAGGTACAAACTTTCAGTTGTAAGAAAAATAAGTATTTGAGATATAACCTAAAGCATGAAGACTATAGGGAAGACTGTCGTATGGTATATCTGAACGTTGTTAAGAGAGTAGATCCTAAGAGTTCTCATCACATGGGGAAAAAAGCATTTTCTTTCTTTTTGTATCTGTAAGAGATGATGGGTGTTAACTTACTATGGTAATTATTTCACAATACATGTAAGTCAAGTGATTATGCTGTATATCTTAAACTTATGCAGAACTGTATGTCAGCTGTATCTCAGTAAAACTGTGGAAAAGATGAAATAAATAACAAAGTCCAGAATGACATTAGATGAATGGATGTGGAGGGGATAGGAGATCAGAGTTGAGTGACTTGAATTTTAGAAGAATAGTCTGTTTTTTAATGAGATGAAGTTATAAATTTTTACTGAGAGGTCTGGGAGATGGTAAGAGACAGAGGAACCTGCTGTACCGCAGTCCATGGAGTCACAAAGAGTTGGACACGACTTAGCAACTGAACAACAATGAATGCAAAGACTTGAACAAATGAAAAACACACACGTAGAAACCTGAAGGGAAAGATTCAGTTATCTCCAATTATTTCTAATCTTAACCCCAATGGAACTTCTTTAGACTTTGATGATAAATTTCTAAGCCTCATCTATAACAATATCATGCCAGAAACAAAGAATGAAACTTTTTTTGGGGGGAAGGGTAATGAGATTCAGTAGATTCTAACATGTACTATAAAGCTAAATTATAAAACGGCAAATTGATGACAAAGGAATACACAGATCAATGAAACAAACTAGAGTCTAGAAATAGATCAAAGAAAATTACATGGAAGTTTAGAATGTGATAAGACAGTATTTCATATTTGTGGTGATAATAATTTGAAGACAATTGCTTAACCATTTGTAAAAAAAAATGTTAGATTTACACAGGTGAATACATAAAGAAAGGAAAAAAGAAAACTCTTTCTCTTCAAGTTACAGAAGTAAGGTTAGCAATAAGTGGAGATTAACTTGACGCCTTGAGCCTGCATCTGGCATCTAAAAGCAGTTCCTTTGGTCAGGAATCTTAATGGAGCAAGTGACAGAAAACTAAACTCAAGGTATCTTAAGATAAAAATGGTTCACATATGCTACTTAAGAGCTCAAAGATGAAATTGGGATATGGCCTCCTCAATAGTTTGAAATTGTGTTATTTTCAGTCTGTTTCTTACTATCTCTGACGGCCGCTCCGTTAGCTTCAGTCTCCAGTTCTACCACTTGGCGGCAGGCAAGATGGAGACCAGCATTTCTAAACCCAACTCCTCTCAGGCTCAAGTATAGCAGAAAAGAAGGCACATTCTCTTCTAGGATCAGCTCCCAAAGTCTGATTGATTCTCACTGGCTCCAACTAGGTCACATGCCCATTCATGAACCAATCATTATTACCAAGAAAACACAGAGCTTCTATTGGTCAGATCTGGGCTAGGATGGTGGGGTAGAGACACTTTAATTCCATTCAAGTCTCATGGACCAAGAGTCAGCAAATGATGATGGAACTCAGGGGTCTATTACTAAAAGAAGAATGAAATAATAGCTTAAAACAAATAAACTAACAACATCAACAACAAAAACAGCAAATGTCTTCTATAAAAACTGATATGGTTGGGTTCGCCTCTTCAGTTCAGTTCAGTCGCTCAGTCGTGTCTGACTCTTTGCAACCCCATGCACTGCAACACGCCAGGCCTCCCTATCCACCACCAACTTCCGGAGTTTACTGAAACCCATGTCCATTGAGTTGGTGATGCCATCCAACCATCTCATCCTCTGTCGTCCCCTTCTTCTCCTGCCCCCAGTCCCTCCCAGCATCAGAGTCTTTTCCAATGAGTCAACTCTTCACATGAGGTGGCCAAAGTACTGGAGCTTCAGCTTTAGCATCGTTCCTTCCAAAGAAATCCCAGGGCTGCTCTCCTTCAGAATGGACTGGTTGGATCAACTGGTTGGATCTCCTTGCAGTCCAAGGGACTCTCAAGAGTCTTCTCCAACACCACAGTTCAAAAGTATCAGTTCCTTGGCACTCAGCTTTCTTCACAGTCCAACTCTCACATCCATACACGACCACTGGAAAAACCATAGCCTTGACTAGACAGACGGACCTTAGTCGGCAAAGTAAAGTCTCTGCTTTTGAATATGCTATCTAGATTGGTCATAACTTTTCTTCCAAGGAGTAAGTGTCTTTTAATTTCATGGCTGCAATCACCATCTGTAGTGATTTTGGAGCCCAGAAAAATAAAGTCTGACACTGTTTCCACTGTTTCTCCATCTATTTCCCATGAAGTGATGAGACTGGATGCCATGATCTTCGTTTTCTGAATGTTGAGTTTTAAGCCAACTTTTTCACTCTCCTCTTTTACTTTCATCAAGAGGCTTTTGAGTTCCTCTTCACTTTCTGCCATAAGGGTGGTGTCATCTACATATCTGAGGTTATTGATATTTCTCCTGGCAATCTTGATTCCAGCTTGGGCTTCTTCCAGTCCAACGTTTCTCATGATGTACTCTACATAGAAGTTAAATAAGCAGGGTGACAATATACAGCCTTGATGTACACCAGTGTGTTGTTTCATGTCCAGTTCTAACTGTTGCTTCCTGACCTGCATACAGATTTCTCAAGAGGCAGGTTATGTGGTCTGGTATTTCCATCTCTTTCAGAATTTTCCACAGTTTATTGTGATCCACACAGTCAAAGGCTTTGACATAGTCAATAAAGCAGAAATAGATGTTTTTCTGGAACTCTCTTGCTTTTTCCATGATCCAGTGGATGTTGGCAATTTGATCTCTGGTTCCTCTGCCTTTTCTAAAACCAGCTTGAATATCAGGAAGTTCACAGTTCATGTATTGCTGAAGCCTGGCTTGGAGAATTTTGAGCATTACTTTACTAGCATGTGAGATGAATGCAATTGTGCAGTAGTTTGAGCATTCTTTGGCATTGCCTTTCTTTGGGATTGGAATGAAAACTGACCTTTCCCAGTCCTGTGGCCACTGCTGTTTTCCAAATTGGCTGGTATATTGAGGGTAGCACTTTCACAGCATCATCTTTCAGGATTTGAAATAGCTCAACTGGAATTCCATCACCTCCACTAGCTTTGTTCATAGTGATACTTTCTGAGGCCCACTTGACTTCACATTCCAGGATGTCTGGCTCTAGATGAGTGATCACACCATCATGATTATCCAGGTCGTCAAGATCCTTTTTGTACAGTTCTCCTGTGTATTCTTGCCATCTCTTCTTAATATCTTCTGCCTCTGTTAGGTCATACCATTTCTGTCTTTTATCGAGCCCATCTTTGCATGAAATGTTCCCTTGGTATCTCTAATCTTCTTGAAGAGATCTCTAGTCTTTCCCATTCTGTTGTTTTCCTCTATTTCTTTGCATTGATCGCTGAAGAAGGCTTTCTTATCTCTTCTTGCTATTCTTTGGAACTGCTTAGATGTAATGATTCTTACTTATTCTCGACATCAGCATTCTTTCATTCAGCAAATATTTATCAGATATATTCCATGTGTAAGAACTGAGCACCCAGTGGAGAATAAGACAGAAAAGAGGAATTCGTTCAAATGTTACATTAAAACTTTAATTTGTATTGAGATGCATCACCCTTGGTGGCCAGCCTTTCTTGCCTGTTAAGAGTACCCTGTGTATCTGACATTTTGAGACCCCATGCACTGTAGCCCACCAGGCTTCTTTCTCCATGGAATTTTTCAAGCAAGAATACTGGAGAGGATAGCTGTTCCCTGGAATTCTTCAGGCAAAAATACGGGAAAGGATCCCTGGGTATCTTTTCAATCCAGAGATCCAACATGGTCTCCTGCATTGCAGGCAGATTCCTTACCATCTGAGGCACCAAGGAAGCCCATCTCTCCCTGGTTTATTGTCCTGTCTCCACTGGCCCAACTTGAGAGTTTTAGTATAAATTATCCCTGGTGTATGTAGGTATGAATCATTTCACATCACTATGGTGAAAACATCCAGAATACTTACTGATTCTTTAATTTTCCTTTTCAGTCTCCATGAGTCTATCCCACTCATGGACATTGTACTCCAAGCCAAGACAACAAAGCAGGTTGACTGGTTTTGAATGGAAGTCCATCTGTCAGCCACATGGTTTCAGAATGGGAGCATTCATCCCTGAAACATGTACACAGCAGTGACCAAAGGATTGTATGCAAAGAAGATGATGAATAAAATGTGAGTTGAGCATACCAGGAGCTCGCCATCCAGCTGGGAAGAAAGGCATGTCCACAGCTGGTAGGACAACAAGCAACAGCACAATGAAAGACATATAGTAGCAAGAACAAGGAGTCGTGGAAATGGAAGCATTTTCTGGCTGGGTTTGGGAGGGCTCAGGATTGGAGACGGGAAGAGTTGCTTTTGGAAAGTGGGCTCTGTGAACTTGAGCTTATGGAATGGCTGTCGGGCTTTTCATTTATCCTAAAAGTTTTGCTCCTTCTTGTTAATTCTCTATAAACTCTGAGCTTCAGTTCCAAAATATCAACTGCCCAATAAGCAGGGTGACAATATACAGCCTTGACATACTCCTTTTCCTATTTGGAGAAGGAGTACACTGAAGATAGAAAACATTCTCAGGCTAGTAGTGGTTATGTGATGTGTAACAAATGCCCCCAGCACTTAGCAGTTTAAGACAGCACACATTTATCTTCTAACAGTATCTATGGGTCAGGAGTTCAGAGTAGCTTAGTTGAGTGGTTCTGATTCAGGATCTCTCACCAGGTTACATTGAAGCTGTCAGCTAAGGCCATGGTCCCTGAAGGTTTAAGGGATACCAGAGAATCTGTTTTCAAACTCACTCACATCACAGTTGGCAGGTGGCCTCAGGTCCTTTCTGCCTGTTGGCCGGATACTTCGTATCCTCACCATATGGATTTCTCCAGAGAGCTTCTTGAGCATCCTTACAACATGTAAGCTGGCTTTCCTCAGAGCCAGTTATCTGAGACAGAGAGAGTGAGCATGTAGTCACTGTGCTTTTCATAACCTAGTCTTCGAAGCCACATGTAATCACTTCTGTTTTCTTGTATTCGTTAGAAGCAAGTCACTAAATCCAGCCCAGACTCAAGGAGAGGGGAGTTAGACACCACCACTTGCAGGAAGAAATATCAAAGAGTTGGACATCATTTTAAACCACCACCGTACATCCATGCCTTTAATGACCTCGATGCTATGCTCTTTGGGGTAGTATGGCAAAGAGACTAAAAACACAGGCTCTAGAGTCAAAATGCCTACGTTGGAATCTCAGGTCTACCGCTTATCATTTCAGGGTGACTTTAGGCAAATAGGGCTTCCCAGGTGGCACTAGTGGGAAAGAACCTGCCTGCCAATTCAGGAGACATAAGAGATGCTGGTATGAGCCCTGGGTGGGGAAGATCTCCTGGAGGAGGGCATGGCAACCCACTCCAGTATTCTAGCCTGGAGACTCCTATGGACAGGGAGCCTGATGGGATACAGCCCATGGGGTCACAAAGAGTTGGACACAAATGAACTAACTGAGCTCACTCTTAGGCAAATAACTTCTGGGGCTTCAATCTCCTTTATCTTAAAAATGGTAATAATATTAACACCTACTTCGTATGGTTGTTATGAGGATTAAATGAGTTAATACATGTAAATAGCATATGCATAATACAGACAAAGCAGTGATTCCCAACTTTTTTTAGCACCAGCGACCAATTTCGTGGAAGACAATTTTTCCATGGACTGAAGGTAGAGGGGAATGTTTTGGGATGATTCAAGTGCACTTTATTTCTAATCTAATGCTGCTACCAACCTGAAAGGATGTACCAGTCTGCAGCCCAGACACTGGGGAGCCCTGATATAATGTACATAGAGGGGCTTCCCTGGTGGCTCAGTTGTGAAGAGTCTGCCTACCAATGCAGGAGACACAGTTTGATTCCTGATTCGGAAGGATCCCATATGCCTCGGGGCAACTAAGCCCCTGCGCCACAACTATGGAGCCTGTGCTCTAGAGCCCAGGAGCCACGACTACTGAAACCAGTGCGCCCTAGAGGCCCTGTTCCACAGTCCGCAACAAGAGAAGCCCCCGCAGTGAGAAGCAACTAGAGAGTAGACCCTGCTACCCACAACTAGAGAAAAGTCTTTGCAGCAATGAAGACCCAGAACAGCCAAAAATAAATAAATAAATAAATAAATAAGTAAATTTATTAAAAAAAAAAAAGTACATAGAACAGTAACTGACACGCACTGAGTGCTCAAAAATGTTATATTATTATTATTCACTCTCATTTCCACTTAACTCCTGTTCTTTCAAGACTAATGTGAATGCTTCCTCTTCTTCTAAGTTTTCCAGATCTCCTGGGCAAATTTTCTTCTTCTTACCTCTAAGGTACCCTAGCATTTTGATTATTCTTAAAATTGGTACTTTTCAAACTGTGTCATCACTGCTCAATTATGCCTCTGTGTCCCCCACCAAATGGTGTGGCCTTTGAGGATAATTTAGATCTTCTTAGAGGCAGATTCTCTGGGACAGGTAAGAAGGCAAATTATGAGCAGCCTGTGGGAGACTCAATTTTTCACCCCAGAGTTGGGGCCATCAGGAAAGAGAGGACTGAGTTTTTATGGAAAGTGGTTTCCCCACCATAGCAGCCTGAAGTTAACACCAACTGCTCCCCAGGGCAGCCTGGTGGAACATTGGCTCCGGAAGAGAATTCTCTCTATCAGCGCTCTGTCACCGGGAGCCTGGGCTCTCATTATGTGTTCAAACACTTCCCGGGGGAACTGTTAGCAGGCTTCACATACAAGGAAGTGCATTTTCAGGAGCATATGATAATCTGGAAATGTCTTTATTCAAGGGGAAGAACAAGTAAGGAAGAGGGATGACTTCAAATTTCCTGAGTGTCTGGGGACCCTTCTTTTTGCATAGTGAGGTATTAGAAGGACTCAAATTAAATCAAAACTGTGCCCCTTCATCCAGTATGCCACAATGAAGGGGTGGGGACTAAAGAGGACTCAGGCTGCTCTCAACAGAAAGTTCCTTGAGTAGAAGGGCTTTTATCAGCCTTTCCATCATCCAAAAACAACAGACTGTTTTGCTATTTAAAATGATGGTTAGTGAATTCCCTGGCAGTCCTGTCGTTAGGACTCCACAATTTCACTGTCATGGGCCAAGGTTCGATCCCTGGTTGAGGAGCTAAGACCCTGCAAGCTGTGCTTGCAGCCCAAAATGAACAAATAAATCAATGGGCCTATGGCTGTTTCAAGTTCAGACTTTCATCTCTGTTGACTCCACATCATAGATGTAACAAGCAAGTACATTCCCTCTTTCCCCAGCCAGTAACACTGTAACATTAAAAAATATAGCCTAGGACTTCCCTGATGGCCCAATGGTTAAGAATCCATCTGCTAATGCAGGGTACATGGGTTCAATATATGGTCCAGGAAGATTCCACATGCTACGGGGCAACTGGGCCAGTGCAGGCGCAGCTACTGAGGCCCTAGAGCCCATGCTCCGCAACAGAGAAGCCACTGCAATGGAAAGCCTATACACCACAATGAGAGCAGCCTCTACTCTCTGCAACTAGAAAAACTCCCTGTGCAGCAATGAAGATCCAGTATAGCCAAAAAATAAATAAATGACTATAATCAACATAATCAATTTTGCTTTTTTAAAAAATTATAGCCTAGATTCCAGAAGATGTATGAAGTGGGAATAACTAAATAATTCATGTTATTATGTCCAGATCATTCTGAACATGTTCAAAAAGCAGCTTTTATCTAGTTTAAGGGTGTCCTAAAGCCTCCATGTCCATATTAGGGGCCTTGTTAACATCTGTTTTGACTTGCCTACACCATCTCCATTAACTCTCCTAGGTCACAAATTGAAGTAGAGGTACATCAGTTGATAACTCCCATAACATCTGCCTCCAAGAACGGGCATGTAACATGGACCTGACCTGTCCAATCAGAGCTTTCAACCACCAGGGCTGAGGTGAAGGATGAAGTGTAGACGTGTTTGTCCTGATTCACATCAAACTCCTGGATCAGGTCATACCTGAAATCCACCATGCTACATTGCAAACTCCCAAGTTACTGGCCCTTTTTAATTATTTTATTGATTCAAGCCATTTTTACTTGATTAGATTCTTTCCCTTGAGACTCCAGACAGTACTGACTTACATGGTAGAGAAAAACAGAATAAAAAGTATCAATCACAGTTGCCCTCTTGCTCTATACATCAAACATCTATCTGAAATTTTTGTATAGGAAATTCTTCCTGACAGATAGCAACACTAATAGTTTTTAGTATCCCTTAAAACTCTCAGGAGACACTTTTATAAGTACTTTAATTAGAAGATTTTTGAAAAGTAGGTTAGCAATATATATCAAGAAACTTAAAAAAGCAACCTTGTCTACTATGTCTCAAGAATTCCACTTTTTAGACATCCAGCCTAAAAAGATTATTTACTGGGTTTATGATAAGAATACCTGGGAAATTCGGAAAGACAAGAATCTCATTTGCTACACTCCCAGTTCTCACAAGACTAGAATGTCATTCGGGATTTTAATAGTCTTGTAAACCCTATGTTATCTTGACCCATGCTCAGAAACATGTTGCTTCCTACCCTCTATGATGGTGAATTACTTATACTCTGTGTTTAGTCTATACTATTACTGCTAAGCACTCTCTACTCATGGGCTTCCCTGGTGCTCAGTGGTAAAGAATCTGCCTGCAATGAAAGGAGCCACAAGAGGTGTGTGTTTGATCCCTGGTTTGGGAAGATTCCCTGGAGGAGGGGATAGCAACCCACTCCACTATTCTTGCTTGGAGAATCCCATAGACAGAGAAGCCAGGTGGGCTGTAGTTCACAGGGTCATAAAGAGTCTTACAACCTTTGTGTAAAGGACATGACTGAAGCAACTTAACACATACGCACCCTATTCAACTTCTCGCTACTCTGTAGCCTTTGCTTAATCATGGCTTTCCACCATCTTATGGCATCATCAGCTGCTTCCAAGTCTGGTGCTGGTCTCTTTCTGTGTGTCTTTTAGCCTCTGTTCCCACTACCTACTGCTGACTCTCTCTGGCTGATGTATGCTTCCTACTGACAATAGGTCCTACTGACCCATGGTCCTGATGGATAAAAGCTCCTATTGAACCCTGTCTCCTGTTGACTTATGGCCTCTGCTGACTCATGACTCTTGCCAACTCTCAGTTTCTATAGATCCACAGTTCTTCTTGACCCATGGCTTCTATTGACCCTTTGTTTCTATTGTTCCATGGATCCTGCAGAACTGTGACTTCTGATGACCCTGACTCTTGACTCCTGTTCACTTAGGTCCTCTGCTGATCTATGCCCTTTGCTGAAATATAGGTCTTGCTGACCAGTGCCTTCTGTTAACCCATGACTTGTAGCAGGAAGATCCAACCCTTCAGAAGATTCAGGGTTTCAGAAAACTAGATCTCAGTTCAGGGTAGGCCTGGAATTTCAACAGAGATCTGTAACACTGATTATGGAAACTTCCCAGTGGTTCATAATCCCTGCACATACTTTTTGTGCCCCTCCAACCCTCTCAATTGACTCCATTGCCCATTTTCAATCATAAGGTATCTGAAAGAGACCATGCAAAATCTTCCAGCTCTAGGCTAGTGAAACTGGGCTAATTTTTGCAGAAAATCTCTAATTCAACTTCTTTAAAGCCTGCTTTCTCTGTGAAGCCCCAGAGAACCAGTTTATGCAGTGTGTGAGCACTCTAGAAAAGTTTATCTTCTGTTTAAAAAAAAAAATAAGTTCCTTAAGTGGAAATACTACCCGAATAGGAAACATTAAAAAAGAAAGACAGAAAGAAACACAGATTTATAGGATTTCAAGGATGAGAGAATGCTTAAACTTTGAATCCTTCCTCTTTTGTATGAGTGTCTTTACAAGATCCTGTCTAAGAACAACCCAGTCTCTCCTTGAATGCCTCCAGTGAACACGAGCTCATTAATTCTGGAACTAGACCATTCCATTTTTGCATAGTTTTATTATGACAAAGATTTTTTAGCCTGATTTCAATATCTTTCTCCCTGTAGTTAATTCAGCCCTATGGGCCAATGGGTTTTGGGAGGGAGGCGAGTAGTTGAATTTCTCATATCGTAATTCTCCAAATATTTAAATGGAGACTGTTGAATCATTCATTCATTTGTTCACTCACTAATTTATTCTTTAGTCCCCAAGAGCAAATAATTATTTGGCCCAGATGCCAGTAGCACCCAGTTTGAGAAACATTCCATAGCCCATTCTAATGCATAGAAATGTTACTGTTTCCAAAGAAAGGATTTACCTGACATGAAGGATTATTTTTTCTCAAAATGAAATATGCTTTAGGATTGAAGAGAGAGAATGTCAGCCCTCAAATCATTTTTCTTTTCTCTAAATTTACCAAAGAGCATGAAAATGAAGCTCTTATCTGTCTTTGACTTCATAGTCTTCTAAATAAAGTCTTCGTTACATTGTTTTCCACCTCCTTGTACTTATTTGGATAAGGATGGTAAGGAACTCAGTGCCTGGGGGCTGCACATAAAACAAAGGCAGCCCTTTGTCAAGTCTTACAGTCAACCTCAAAAGATCCTCTGTGTATTTCCTGGCTGCCTCCTGTTTGGGCTGATTTCTACACTGAAGGTGAGAAAGCATAGCCCAGCATGTTTGCAATCCATAGCAGAATATATACTAGAAGTCATGGCTAAGACTCTCTGCTTGGGATTTCTAGCCACCTGGCAAGTCCTACTCAGAGAGGAAGTATTTTCTCTTGTTACTACTCTTGCTGTTAGATGTGTTGAATACTAATGATCAGAATATCCTTTTCTATGCATAAGATGACAAGTAAATGGGGATGAGTTTATTTTCCTTTTAATGGTAAATGAAAATCTAGGACTAGTACTTGCCAGAAAAAGAACTAGTGATGTCTTTAATAGATAAAGGACTCTGACAAATCCATAAGAAAAATCTCAAAGTCCTACTATGTAATAAAAATCAAAGTAAAACTTTTAACATTTTAATTCACAAAATAATCAAATTTTAAAAAATCAGTTGTTTATTTGGGATTCAGTATAACTGACCTACTGAGGGGAATGAGAATTAGCACAAATTTCTTACAAATCCAATCTAGAATTATGTATAAAGAATTTTAAAAATAATTGATACACTTTGGAGCAATCATTCTTCTTCTAGGAATTTATCCTGGGGAAATAACTGGAGATTCAGAGAGAGATTTATATACAGAATTTAATCAAATCATTTATGATAGAAAAAAATAGAAAGTATCTAAATTGTTGAAACTATGCTACGTTCCATAATGAAAAAATTCAATTATTAAAATTGTAATTTTGTTAAGGTAATAATTCAAGAAGTTGCTGTCGATCTTATGTGATTAGTAAAAATACACAAAATATTTTATTTAGTATGAAATTTATGCAGAAGGAGCTTGGATCAAGATGGGGAAAGAAGCATCAGATTGATAACAGAGATTATTTGGGGTTGAGAAATAATGAGTGTGTCACTATCTTTATAATTGTTCTAGTTCTTGAACAATAGACACATGCCACTTGATAAATCAAAAATTGTAGAGATTTTTAAAATCTAGAAGCAGCAGGTCTGGAGGGAAGATCATTGAACTTAGAGAGACTGAGAATCAGAATCTAATTTCAACTTCTCAGGAAGAATGAACCTTGAGTATTCTAATTTATCCTCTGGGAACTCAGGTACTAAGTGGGGAAAACAGTGCTACTTTACAGAGTTGTCCGGATAGTTAAGTAAATAGATGCCCCATGATAGGTATCTTGAGGCTGCCAAAAATTGTTACATAATTAAAAAACTGAATCTGGGGTGTGGGGAGCCTGATGATGAAACTTCCCTGGGAAGGAAAAAGCTTACCTAGACACTATCTTCTGCTTTTTCTAAAACCAGATCAATCGCCGACATCCGCTGGATCATCAAAAAAGCATGAGAGTTCCAGAAAAACATCTATTTCTGCTTTAGCAGCTATGCCAAAGCCTTTCATTGTGTCGACCACAATAGACTGTGGAAAATTCTTCAAGAGATGGGAATACCAGACCACCTGACCTGCCTCTTGAGAAATCTGTATGCAGGTCAGGAAGCAACAGTTAGAACTGGACATGGAACAACAGACTGGTTCCAAACAGGAAAAGGAGTACGTCAAGGCTGTATATTGTCACCCTGCTTATTTAACTTCTCTGCAGAGTACATCATGAGAAACGCTGGGCTGGAAGAAGCACAAGCTGGAATCAAAATTGCCGGGAGAAATATCAATAACCTCAGATATGCAGATGACACCACCCTTATGGCAGAAAGTGAAGAGGAGCTAAAAAGCCTGTTGATGAAAGTGAAAGAGGAGAGTGACAAAGTTGGCTTAAAGCTCAACATTCAGAAAACGAAGATCATGGCATCTGGTCCCATCACTTCATGGGAAATAGATGGGGAACCAGTGGAAACAGGTCAGACTTTATTTTTTGGGGCTCCGAAATCACTGCAGATGGTGATTGCAGCCATGAAATTAAAAGACGATTACTCCTTGGAAGGAAAGTTATGATTAACCTAGACAGTATATTCAATAGCAGAGACGTTACTTTGCCAACAAAGGTCCATCTAGTCAAGGCTATGGATTTTCCAGTGGTCGTGTATGGATGTGAGAGTTGGGCCAGGAAGAAAGCTGAGTGCTGAAGAATTGATGCTTTTGAACTGTGGTGTTGGAGAAGACTCTTGAGAGTTCCTTGGACTGCAAGGAATAAAAAAGGTCCATTCTAAAGGAGGTCAGTCCTGGGTGTTCATTGGAAGGACTGATGCTAAAGCTGAAACTCTAATTCTTTGGCCACCTCATGTGAAGAGTTGACCCATTGGAAAAGACCCTGATGCTGGGAGGGATTGAAGGCAGGAGGAGAAGGGGATGACAGAGGATGAGATGGCTGGATGGCATCACCGACTCAATGGACGTGAGTCTGAGTAAACTCCAGGAGTTGGTGATGGACAGGGAGGCCTGGCATGCTGCGATTTATGGGGTCGCAAAGAGTCGGACATGACTGAGCGACTGAACTGAACTGAACTGAGACACTATCTTGTATGAAGTCCTTAGTTGTGTGGATGAAAATGTTGCCTGCCATATCAGCAAACAGAAGATGCTGCAGCCATCAAGCCAGCAGGCACTCCAGCTACCCTCAACAGTGTGCCCTGAGTGGACTCAGGATGGAAAAGAGCACGATACTGGCCTTAGATACCTAAGGTGCATATAAAAAGAATTATTTCAATGTCCCCAGACTCCTGTGTCTTCCCATACAAAGAAAAAGCAGAAAATTCATTAGCATGAAATATCTGGTTTTCTTTAATTAACAGTAATCTATTGAAGTTCCAACTAGTACCTGGCCTCTGTTACAAATATTCCTATATATCCTGGCTCCTTCCTTACTCTTTGGAGCAGTTCCTCAGAGAAGTCCTCAGAAAATCCACCAAAGAAAATATAATTCTCAACTTTTAGTTTGTGCATTTTTTTCACTAGACAGTTTCAGTCTTAAATTTACCACTTATTGCTCTGGGATCTCGTGCAAGTTACTTCATTTCTCTTGGATTCAGTTTTCTTTATCTGTAAAATGGGGAAGAGTAATAGTACCTGCTTCCCAGTATCATTTGGGTCAATGAGATAATGCCTAAGGAGTTACCATCCTATGGCTTGTGTTGCAAATTGGCCCACCATATGTTTTTTATTTTTAATAAAGTTTTATTAGAACACAGCACACCCATTTGTTTACTTATTACCTAGGGCTGCTTTTGTGCTCCAAGGCAGACTTGAGTTGTGACAGAGAGCGCATAGCCCACAAAACCTAAAATACTCACTGTCTAGCCCTTTATAGCAGAATTTTGCTGACTCCTGAGATAATGTATATAAACTACCTAGAATGATGTCTGTCACTCAAAAAATGCTGCTGCTATTATTATCAATGTTATTACTATCATTATTGATTGACTCCTCTGCTTAGAAATAATTCCAAAAAATTACACCATTCAATTCAGTTTCCACAATATTAGACCAAATGAATCCCAGATGGCTGAGTCATTCTTGCTGTCTCCCTCTTTAAAAATGATTGGACCAAGAGTTTCCAAGGAATTCTTCTGCAATACATCCCAGTACATACCTATCATCACCTTTAGGAAAATATCTCGTCTCCTAGCTTTCCCTTTCACTGATTTTCTAATGCACATTGTATTTCCAGTTGAGACAAAGAAGTTTTATGATTCTAAGTCTCTGTTGTTTACTCAGGCAGGATCTGGTCATAGGCAAAGTGGGACTCCAGGAGCTCAGCCAGTGTGGACAGGGAGAGAAGGGGGCATCAGGGAAACTGACCTCACCATGGAGCTGCTCCAAATGTACTGGCAGCAATCCCAGGTTAGGTTGAGAATGATCTGAGGAGCCCAGTTCAGTGAATTTGGTGAAATCATGGGAGCCCAGGCAGCAGGCAGGACCGAAAGTCAGGACAGAGAGGGGGCAATGGCACTGGCTGGAGAGCTGTCCAGTCAGCTCTCAAGTGTCTCCTGGGGAAACCGAGGCAAGAGATGCTTTATCTGGACTGGGCCAATGTGGTGAGAGTAGAAGCCACCTGTTCCATGAGCCTGTGAATACCCAGGTCCACTGTGGACTATCCAGACACCAGGTCTCAGCATAGCTCATTGGCTTAGGATGAGATCATAGGTGAACCGCCAGGTGAGACATGCCAGAATTCCAGAGGGAAAGAGATGTGCAAGCTCCATCCTACACATCCTGACCTTTCCCCTTGGTCTCTCTCAGTTGCAGAACTTCACCCACCCACAATTCTTTTTTTTTTTTAATTAACTAATTTATTTTAAAATTTGGAATATAATTACTTTACAATGTTGTGTTAGTTGCTGCTGTACAGCTACGTGAATCAGCTCTATGGATACATGTATCCCCTCCCTCTTACTCCTGCCTCCCAGTCCTCCATCCCAGCATCACAGAGCACCGAGCGGAGCTCCCTGTGCTATACAGCAACTTCTCGCTAGCTGTCTATTTCACACGTGATAGTTGTATGTGTCAATGCTTCTCTCTCAATTTATGTCACCCTCCCCTTCCCTTACTGTGCCCACAAGCCCTGCAAATAGGTTCATCAGTACTGTTTTTCTAGATTCCATATATAAGTGTTAATATATAATAACTGTTTTTCTTTTTCTGACTTCCACCCACAAGTCTTGACTGAACCTTCACAAAAATTATGGAGATCATAATGGACTTTTGATCCTGGTAGAATTCACACAAAATTCCTCCTTCCCTCTGAAACACCTATTAAGCAATTTAGGTAATTCATTAAACATTTAAGTCACAGGTTAAGCCTGAAAAATTATATTTTTAGCAAGCTCCCAAGTGGTATTGGGGCTTCCCTGGTGACTCAGATGGTAAAGAATCTGCCTGCAATGCAGGAGACTTAGGTTCAATCCCTGGGTTGGGAAAATTCCTTGAAGGAGGAAATGGCAACCCACTCCAATATTCTTGACTGAAGAAATCCATGGACAGGCTACAGTCCATGGGGTTGCAAAGAGCTGGACACAACTGTGTGACAAACACTTTCAGGTGGTGATGATGTAGGAGATAGATGGACTCCAGGTTATGTGCTAAGTCATTTCAGTTGTATCTGACTCTGCAATCCTATGGACTATAGCCCACCAGGCTCCTCTGTCCATGGAATTCTTCATGCCCTCCTCCAGGGGTTCTTCCCAACTCAGAGATCAAACCCGCATCTCTTATTTCTCCTGCATTGGCAGGCAGCTTTACCACAAGCATTTACCACTAGGACCACCTAGGAAGCCCAAATGGCCTCCTGTTTCCATTTCACGGGTATGAAGAAGTGGGCTTCACCTTGGATACTCACAACTGTTGCATTTTCTGAGACAAGAGATAGGTAGGCTCCAGTTAAGGCATTTACAATCAGCCTCCTGTTTGCCTTCTGAAATGGAAGTGACAACAGCAACAGGATAAACTGCAGTGTTTGTCTTTTGTAAACACCTTAAGGTGATAGTCACGGCAATAGTCAAGGTAATAGTCATGGCAAAGCAAAGAGGGACAAAACCCTATTTGAGTAAAGGATTGAAGGATCTCTATCCCCCCTGTTTTGGGATAAGGGAAACACTACACATGTGCGGAAAGTCTCCTTGTGGGTCAAAATTCAGGGGAGAATGCCAAACCATATTGACTCTTGCTCCTCCCAGAAGCTTTCACTTTGACATCCATCTTGGCTGAGAGGTACATGTGCACCCTGGGGAAGGGTCTCAGGGTAAGTCAGGTGTGGAAAAAGAAACCAGATAATTGGCCTGAAGGAAGACAAAGACCTGGAAGAACCAACCTACATGAATGACTTAACCATCTCTTTACTGCACTCCTCCTCACTAGCAGGGACACCCACACCCTTTCCCTCTGGGTGAGCATCTCTGCCTTGCTTCTATCTTTTACTAAACAAACCATTTCTCTGAGTGCTCTCCCACTATGTCTCTAATAATAAGCTTTGTACCTGTATTTACAGTTTCTGCCTCTGTGATAAATGCGTTTTTCACTGGGGGCAAAGATCCAGGGATCATAGCTTGTAGCCTCTAGCTCTTACTGGTCTGGTGGCTAGGATTCCTGGCTCTCATCCAGGCTACCCAAATTCAATTCCTGGGTTGAGAATTAAGATCTCACTTCATACCACCACTGACTGCTGCCTCCCAGAGACCAGTGTTAGTGCTTCTGATCAAAGGACCATACTTGGAGAATAGAACTATAGGAAACAACTTGTGTGCAAAACAGACATCCAGAGCTCAAACCATGATCTCCAGTTCCACTGAATATCAGAATCCTGAGCAGGTGCTATTTAGCCATTTTACAGGGGCTTCCCTGTGGCTCAGTGGTTAAAAGCATCTTCCTGGAATGTGGGAGACCCGGGTTCCATCCTTAGGTCGGGAAGATCCCCTGGAGAAGGAAATGGCAACCCACTCCAGTATTCTTGCCTGGAGAATCCCATGGAGGGAGGAATCTGGTAGGCTACAGTCTATGGGGTCGCAAAGAGCCGGACACGACTGAGCGACTTCACTTTCACTGTCCAGATGAATCAAGGGAGGTACAAAGAGATAAAATGGGCTGGCTCAAGATGAATTGCTTAGGAGCAGTAATTCTCAACTAGAGAAGAAGTGGAGAGTTGAGGCATGAACCAAGAGCTGCAAACAGAAACACCTGCAGAGACCATGTGGATAGCCTTGGTGAAAGTGGTTTCCTGGGAGCTGGGAGCACGTGTAGTTTATTTCCAGTTGTCATCATGTGAGAACCCCAGTGGTGCTCATCTTCCAAGTTTTCAAGAGAGGTAAAAACATCCCCACTTTTAAGTTTGTCAATCAATTCTAAATTCCAAAAAATACCATGCAATCCAGGAAATATCCATCTGCCAGCAAAATTTGGCCAGGACGCTGCACGTTTGCACTCTCTACATAGTGATGTTTTCCAATCCTATGTGCATACATATTTCCTAGAGTCCTTTTAAAAACATAGGCTCTGATATAAAAGGTCTGGGATGGACTTGAGCTTTTTAATTTCTAACAAGCTCCTGCATGATGCGAAGGCTGCTGCTCCAATGGAGTACAGGCTGAATAGCAAAGAACAGAGCTACTCAGTGTATGGTTTGTGGAAAGACAGCAACAGCATTACTGGGGAGCTTGTTTGAAATGCATATTCTCATCCCAACCCTAGAAATACTGAATATAAATTTCTGGGGTTGGGACTTGGAAGTCTGTTTTTATTAAAACACATCCTACAGATGATTCTTCTGTGTATTCAAGTTTGAGAAGCACTGAATAGATCAGTGGTTGTACTACTTTCGTGTGTAAAGGAATCCTTGTGATTTAAAAATATTGATGCCTACAGCCTTTTAAAATTGATTGAGAGTGGAGCTGGGCACCAGGGCTTTTAGAACTCAGTTACATTAGTCATATTGGAACTCAGTTGGTACTAAAATGCAAGCAAGTTTGAAGACCTCCACCCTAGGAGTTCACATCAGATTCTTCTGTGCATTTGGTCCAAACTGGAGAAATAGGAATATATTTTTTGAATACAGAAGGATTTCAGCTGAAGCTGGGAATAGGAGTCGCATTTTCATGAAGTCCATTGTTCCTGCCCGGCAGCCCACGTATCTGGGAGGAACTGCTGTGAAGCTATGTAGGATAGGAGCCCTGACGTTACCCCACATACCAAGAAGCCAGCATCACTGCTTTCTCCGCCACTTCCAAATTCTTCCCACAGTCAAGACCTTGCTGAGAAATGAAGCTCCATCACACTTGGCCAATTGGAGGGTGACAACCAGCCAGTGCCTGGAGTGGCCAGTGGCCAAAGTAACTGATCCACAAATGGCCCATCTGGTCAGGAATCGAAGCCTGGCTTTGGTGCTTTGCCTGATCGTGTAGTTATAATGCAAGCCACTCTATTTTCTGGTTTTATAAGTTAATCCATGGACCGGTTAAGTGTCTGAAATAGCAATATTAATCACAGTGAGAATGACCATATGAATTCATCTCCTGGGATGTTGTTCAAATGCTCTGGCCTAGACTGTTTCTAAAGATCCATTGATTTTGGGAGAAAATGGGACTCACACAGGGCTTCAGAACACAGAGGAAAAACTGATATCTCAGAAGGAATCCCAGAGGAAAATGGTCCTGTTTCCAGTGGCTGAGGATGGAGCAAAAGGAGAGAGCAGTAAGTAAAATCGTAGGGTCACCAAGCATTCAAAGAGACAGAATGGAAGCTACAGTAGATAACCCGCAATAGAGAGGAAATGAAACAAAGTAAGTGGGTTCTGGAGGCAGAATTTGGAAAGCATCCCAGAGGGCCATAGGATGCAGGTGGAATGCCTGCGGTGAGTTGATGGACTGGAAAGGAGATGCTGAGGACAATAAGCCTGCTTGGACAAAAGGACAATAATCCTGTTTAGACAATATCTCTCATTACCTCCTCTACTGATACACTTGTCAGTTGGTGAACAAATATTTATTGATCCCTCACTATGATCCCGGAGAAGGCAATGGCACCCCACTCCAGTACTCTTGCCTGGAAAATCCCACGGATGGAGGAGCCTGGTGGGCTGCATTCCATGGGGTTGCGAGAGTCGGACACGACTGAACGACTGAACTGAACTATG